>JAUCMT010000175.1:0-16119 GCA_032357475.1 Enteromius thamalakanensis
GGTGCTAACACCGCTTTCAAATTACAGGTGTGAAACGCGTCTTTACCCGGGGTTAAAAGCGGTGTTTAGAACGCTGAATAACCCGGGGTTAAGCACAGTGTAAAAAGCCCTACTGTGTTGTTTAAGTGTTCCCTTTATTTTTTTGAGCAGTGTATATATGAATATATTACCTTTAAAAGCCAGGGTGTCAAGCTGTCCATCTGCACCAGCAAGAAACGCACATACCTAGAGTTAAATTTCAGATTAAGAAAACAGAATACACAATGCTTGGCATAATAACCTAGCTGACATAAGCCATCTCATTCTTGACACTTTAAAGGTTAGTCACTAATCTGGAAGGCAGAATCGACACTGTTATAATAAAAAAATAAAAATAAAAATAAAAAAGAAGAAATCAGAGTGACTTCCCATTTCATTTGCATACTGGTCACCTAGTTTATAAAGTATTAATGTTAAATACATTTACAAAAACAGAAGGGAAAGTAAGGGACCTCATTGTACACCACGAGGTAAATCTAATTTATACTGTCGCTAAGACACCATTAAATTTAAGTAACAAATAATATCACAGACAAGTAATATCATGGTTTAACGTTGTGGGGCACAGCGTTATAGCTAATAAAGCTAAAGTTACCTGAGAAAAAAAAGAGAGCGAAAAAATCGTCGGATTTGGCACATCGGAGCCTCGGAGAGGCTTTTTATTGAATAGATACACAAAATAAGGTGCCCAAAGGGGGCAAAAATAAAATGGGAACTGGTTTCCTCGTCGTGCTGCTTGGGTTCGGTGAGGGTCAGGCAGTGTAGAAGGGGAAAGGGTTCTGGGAAGGGGCAGAGTACAGGCAGCTCTGGCTGCTCGTGTCTTTCGGCAGCTCGTCCCTCTCACAGCGTATACCTGGGGCGCTTCCGGCGCCTCTCGTGGCTCGCTCTCCTCACGGCTAGCTGTATAGGATGGCTCGCTCCTCCTGCATCAGCTCCGCATCGCTCCGCTGCCTCCTTCCCGGACCCACAAGGACACCAGTGTGCATGCTTGAGGAGGGGCGCGCATTGTCCTTTTAACGGCAGGGGTGATGAGGCACCATTAGACTTCGTTGCACCTCATTGCACGCCACCAGACGTGCACAGTCCTGCGCCCCTCCTCTCATCCACCCACTCCCGTTGGGAGCCTGTAGAAGGGCAGCCCTGAAGTACGGGGGAGGCGATGATTGGCTTGCGAGGTCGCCTACATCGTCACACTCCCTCCCCGAAGTGACACTCCCGTTGCTGATGTGCTGCCCATGCAAGGGTGCTACCTCCCTCATCCAGGCTTCATGCAGTCAGAGGGGCGGGAAAAGGGGAGCCCTGGAGAAATACAGAGTTAGTGTCGGCTCTCACCAGCCACGGGAAATGACTCTTATTCAGAAAAAGCAGTACCCCTTCGGTGGCTGGGAGGCCTCCCACAGCGTCTCTGCCCCGGCGCTGCTCCTTCCTTTCTTCTGAGCTAGAGGGGAGTGACGTCATCAGATGGCACCCACTGGGCGGGTTGGCTCCGCCTTGCCCGCATTCTCCACCAGATGTCACGTGATCGAGCCAACACAGACACAGTGGGACTGACGTCACGCCTCGGAGAGGCTTTTTATTAAATAAATACACAAAATAAAGTGTCCAAAGGGGGAAAAAGTATCCAAAATAAAAGGGGAACTGGTGTCCTCATCGTGCTGCTTGGGTTCGGTGAGGGTCAGGCAGAGTAGGGGAAAGGGTTCCGGGAAAGGGCAGAGTACAGGCAGCTCCGGCTGCTCGCACCTTTCGCCGGCTTGCCCCCCCTTTAAGTTTATTTAACAATAATTGTTGCAGGCGTTTCATGTCAAAAAATGTACCTTGCTTGGCGGCTATACATGTCACAGAGTACATTAATGCTAACCCGTACAGCAGGTTATTTGACCCAGCACAAACAACCCAACTTTGTGTTTATATTATCTCAAACAACCCAGAATTTTGACCCACAATTTGTTTACAGAAATAACCCAGCACTTTTTAGAGTGTACAACCCTAATAAACGTTAAGAAACTGTTACATCAAAGAATAAACGTCAAAATTCAAATTTCAAATGCAAAGCAGGGAATTCTGAGAATGACAGTTTACGGGGATTCCCTGTAAATTTTACAGGAATTTACCATTAACCATTTAACAGGTTTTTACTCTATCACATTTTCACAGTTGTTTACTGTTAAAATCACAGTCGTTTTTTACAGTGTAGTGCGCAGGATCTGTATCTACAGTACAGATAGATTTCATTATGTGTGATTGATTCGCATTGCAGGCATATATTTTTTAGGCTTTAAAAAAACATTTAAATAATGTAAAGTTATATATTGCACAACTTTGTTTTCCCTAAAACAACTGTCAAAAAATGCTTTACAGCTTAAGCAATAAACATTTTTAAAAAGAAATTAACGTCTTCTGACAAAATTATGAGCTCTACATTTCTCCAAAACTCATCCCCATTGTACTTTCATTGTATATTTACACTAATCTTCAGCATCCCCCTTTTTATTTTTTTTAAAGGATGTGCAAAAAACAAAACCTGAACATTAACTTCCAAAGCACTTTCATCCAAAAATGACTATATTTAGATAAATAATTTTTCAAGAGCTTGATTTGTTTCAGAATAAATTGGAGAAATGGCATTTTAACAGAGCTAAAAAACCTTTCCTTTTTTTGGTCAAATTTTTATAACGACTGTCATAGCTTTTTGCCAAAGTATCTTTTAACAGTCATGCTGGCAGATCATCAGTGATGAACACCAAGAAAAACACAGAAGACAATGGATGAAAAAAAGGGAGGACGATGTTAGATGGATGTATGGGGGTGAACAGAAAGGAGCAATTAGGTTTGGGGAGGGGGAGGAGGACTATGATTGACGACACTACTCAAGATGGTGACAAGCAAGATACTGTCCGAGACAGAAACAAAGCTGCCTGATGTCCCTGAGACATATTACCTTTATTTCACATGTCCACTGCACTGAACCAAACACTGAGAGTTCAGAGCAGAGGACACATGGCAATTCTCAGTGGATAAGAATCCGTCATCAAAGGTAATGGTCCACACCAGAAAGACTAACAAATGTGCAGAGTTTGAGTTTATGTAGCCACATGACCTCACACACAAGCATCACACACACATACACAATGTTTGCCTGATGGGGGTCATCTACAACAGGAGAGGAAACCCATGGGGATTTGCACATTGCTACTATAAAGAAATATTCTGTCATGCTCTGTCTCTCTCTCTCGCTCTCATTTCTACTGACGGACGTTTGATCTGTTTCATTCTCAGTAAGTGACCAGTGAGAAGAGTGTTTGAAGTGTCTTATAAGATTCTCTCCTGCTGTCAGCCCCCCAGAGGCCGAGGGGGCTTTGTTTCACAAAGATGCTTCAAGCATGCACACATTTTTACTGATTGCACACTCTCAACAATTCATCCACCCTAATGCTTACATTGTAATCTAATAGCATTTTTTGTAAACAATCATCATTGCTCTTATACTATGGTAATGCAATAAGATAAAAAGAATTGATAGACTTGGAGGGCAGAGTCTTTTGGATGCTTTAAGTCATCATGATCTTCCATCTGTGTTTTGACAAATATCATTTTGAAACCTACGGAGGCAGTTACCAAACTTACTGACTGCCAAAAGACTAAATGTATATACATAGTTTACCATACACAGGAAATCTTCACAAAACAAAATATTGCTTGTATGTGTATCTGTCAAGAACATATCCATATCATACTTTACCCCAAAACCAAAGGAATTTGTGCCATTAAGATTCTTATGCTGTTGTTGCCTTTTTGGCATAATTTCCCTGCAATGCAAATAAAATGCAACACAAAAATAAATAATAAATTTAAAAATAATAATTATAAGAGTGCTAATTATTATTATTATTATTAAAGGTATAGAAATTATTAAATAAAAATAATATATAAAAAATATTATTTCTGGGGGAAAAAATGGTAAATGTATTAAAGTATAGAAACGCACTTAATTTAGATATCAATAATGTAAATTATTATTGTAGTAGTAGTAATGGTAGAAGTATTAAGGTATAGCAATTTAATTATGAAATGGAAATTTTGTATAAAAACAATAATAATTATAATAATAAAAAATATAATTCTGGTAAACATAATTGTAAGTACAGATACATTTACTGAATGGAATAAATGAAAATTATATAAATTATTATTATTACTATTTTTAGCAGTATTAAGGTAACAGTATAATCATTTAATTGAAATTAAAATAATGTAAACTAATAATTTTCTTTATGGAAAATGTTTACATTTTAACTGCAAGGTGAATTATTGTATCCATGTATTTATTTCCTTATATATGTTACACACATACACACACACACACACACACATATATAAATACAGTATAAATATATCCCTAACATACTGTTGGGGATATTTTCATTCACCAGAGTGTTTCAGCAAATGGAATAATTTTTGGTGACAAATCTTATTTTGACACATATTTTGGGAAAATGCTTTGAAAATTTTCAAAACCTCAATAATTCATTGTGGGCAAATGTACTACTCTTTCGTTATGTTTGGGATGAAAACATCCACTATATTAAAATGTGAAATGTGAAAGATTAGTAACAACATTGAGTCATTGTTAGTTTTTGTGCAGCATCAGATTTGTATTTTTTCTACTTCATTTACTGTTCATGGCTGTTTTAGCCCCATTTACTTCCATTATAACCACATTTTTGATTGCAAAGCCACAACATCATATAATCATGCATTCTTGATTGTTGGTGGTTTTCCCTGATGAGAAGAGGTCAAATTTGTACTTTGTATTTTACAGTTGTTTACCAGGTGGTGCTATATGTGTGTTTTGTTGTCCTTCCCCATGTGCTCTGTGACCTAGTTTCATTATATAGTTCTCATTTTTATTTGTGTCAGGTGTGTCCAGCCCATATTCTGTGATTGTCTTCCCCTCATAAGATGCCTTCTGTGATTCTGTCTTCAATCGTCATCTCCAATGTAAGAGTGTGTTGTGATTTTGCTCCCGTGTGTTCACTTGTGTTTATTAAAACATGTTTCTTCAAGAGGTCAACTCTCTCCGTGCCTTCCCTCTGCACACGCATGACAGGTGGCACCATTAACCCTCTAGAAAAAGGTTTGCTTGGTTTCTGGCTTTTTATATAGAGTTATATGGAGTATAACAGCAAATCATTTTACAGGCAGTCCATACTTCTCACCATCAAAAGGCAGAAGGTGCATAAAAACATTTATTATGTTCTCAAAGGAGTCATAAGCTAATTTTCCAATAGCTTATATGAATCTTTAGGTTCTTAACGGGAAGTTTGTAATAAAGTTTGTTTTAAAATTTTTCAAAGATAGTGTAAAAAACGCTAATTTTACCCTGTCAAAAACAGCTCTTTATCACTCTGTTCTGTGTACTTGCCCTTTAAATCCTCCCGAGCTCCACTGACTCCGCCCCTCTTTTCCTGACGCTCTCAGAGGATCTTTTTTTAGCCGTATCCATTGTGAAACTTGCTAATTAACACAAATTTGAGGGAAAGCCATTTGCAAAGATTCATAAAAAGACATTATACTCACTGCTTCTGTAGGTGAGGCTGGATCATGAATGATTCGTGTGAACATAAACACATTTCGGTTGATCAAGGGCGTGTTTCCCTTCAGAACCAAACGTGACGTTAATCCTCAGCCTCTTCAGTCTCTCAGATGTCGGGCGTAAATGACTACTGCTGTGTTCTATAATACATTAAACAACAAAACACCTCAATCTCTTAGCAGTCTTGCTTGTCTCTGCGTCTCGGTCTGATGAAGGCTTGATTTCAGAAGGCACAACTTACTTTTATTACATTAAAACAAAACTGCTGCTTTATCATTGTAGGGTGGTTGTGTACATTGTTAGAGCAGAGGGGCATATTTTTCTCAAACACATCAAGGTGAGTGCGCAAAGGTCTCTCTCACACTCTAACTCACACACGTTACTAATCTTACTATGTCCAAGACTGTGATAAAAGGTAAAAACACTTTACAAATTTACTTTTATATTGAAAATAAGTCATTTTATATGTTTTTATCCCGAAATCAGTGACATTATTTATGAACTTGACAATCAAAGAGTCTTGGATTAAAAAAAAAAAACACTTAATGCAAAAAAACCTGAAAAAAATAGTTATCTGATTCATTTTTACAGCAGTTTAATTTAGTGGATGTTCATCCCAAACATAACGAAAGGGTAGTCAATTTGGACAATGCACACACACACACACACACATATATATATACGTATATATATTAAAGCTTTTTTTTAAAACACGTTTTTAAGAATAAAATATTATTTACATTTACATCGGCCAATATTCTCAACAGTATAAATCACTGATGTAATTATCGTGCTGCTGGGGGACAGAGTAGGGTCAGCTACAGTTCAGCGACCCCTAGAGATGAGGTCAAGAAGCATCAATTGCAAAATGAGTTCAGGGTTTAAGACAGATTAAATGCTAGGCCCATTTGGGCGTCTGGGACCAGTTTTCAAACCACTCACCCACCGCTTTCCACATTATCTGCCGTCCGACATATTCACCCAAACCAAAACATGCACCGGTGAAACGGTGAGATCCTGTGAAAGCAGTCACATCTCCTACACACGGGGGAATTGTTTGTCTTTCTTTCAGTTTCAACAAGCAATGGCTCCCTGGAACAACACTCTCTCCCCCTTGTCTATGTTCAACAGTCACGCTTCCAATGCCTCACAAATGCGATTGAGTCAAAGTGTATGCGAGGAGGTGCTGCTGTATCACACATACACACACACACTGGCAAAAGAACATGAACAGGCATATAAAGATCACACACCCAGGCCTGCATGTGTTCGAATGTGTGAGCCTCACACTTTCGCATCAACACGTGGGACTAAATTCCTCTTTACACCCCGTCGGTGGTGACGCATCACAGAAAGGTGGCAGTGGAAAATGTAATCTATCTTTAAACACTAACTTCATGAGGCTTTCATTTCCTTGCTGATAGCAAATTTGTTTTAGACAGACAATCTGACAGGTCTGTTCTCACACAGTATTTGAACGGTGAGGTGACACCTGTCAAAACTCACAGCATCTGATAAGTATAGCAGCATCTGTCAAGAAACGTTCAAAGCTGCTTGTGACGTACTCAGTGGAATTGCATGCTTAATGAATGTAAATTGTCCAGCGACTGATGAAATTAGGAAGATAGCATTGCGCTAATAAGACATAAATAAGTTAGCTTATGTCAGAGCACGTTAATACTGAGAGTAAGACCGTGTGTGATGAAATGCTATAATTAACCACAATGTTAAACAAATCTAGCACCTTTGTCAATGTTTAATTGTGTCGGTAAGCGTGATGTTCTTATGATTTAATTGTGGGTGTAGTAATTACATTACATGTATGTTTGTATTAACTGAGCTAGATTTAAAACAGGGTTTGCCTTTGAAAGCATAATTCCTTTTGTAGATCTGTTTCTAGCTGAATTGAATTCATTTCAAATTGATACACTTCAAATGGTTATGGATCTACCCTGAACCAAAACAGAACTGACTTAAGATTAATATTGATACTGTCTTTCAGAGCCGCTTTACAGCAAAAAATGTCTCCTTTCATAGTTTTCAGTCATGTGACCGGTTTGAAGACCTGTAGGGCAAAACATCCATAGACCTGCAGCACAAGCATGCCAATTTTTCATTTGTTTCACAGCAGTAAATATTCAGATCACCTCTCAAAACAATAAGGCAAAGGCACGGTATGTGAACAAAATTCAAGTTTTGGCAGTTGCAATCCTTATTAAACCCCTGCGGCAATATTTCAATCAAATAAACAGATCGACAAAATGTTGTAGAAACACTTAAAATGCCTTAATATATTCAAAACTGTAAAAATAAAATATCAAATTCAGTAATCTCTGCATTAATGATGCGTAGTTTAGCAGATGAGGCCGGAATATGAGTGCAATCTGCTTAATGGTACAGTATTTTTCTTATAAGAAAAGAAATGGGTTTTCCATGGCAAATCACTTTACTGAAACTTTGCACATTGCATTTATTTTCTGGCTTCATTTTCTTGCCTGTACAACATATACATAATCAAAAAGGTGTTTACTGAATTTCAACTTTTAATGTCTACATTTTACTACATCAAACTGCGTAGAAATGTCTGGCGGTCAGTGGAGCAAACGAGTCACGTGAAAGCTATCAATAATAAAGTTTGCAGAACTGATACTGATGTTTTCCTGTTTATCTCTGTTGTGACACAATCTGCATTGAATAAAGTGCTACATAAGGTGACTTGACTTGATTTAAAGTGACAGTTCACCCAAAAATGCTAATTCTGTCATCATTACTCAGCTTCATGTTGTTTTTAACCTAAACACTCTTAAAAATAATAGTGCTTAAAAGGTCCTTTACCATAGAAGGCCCATTTATGGTACCACAAAGAAGCATTTAGCTCTGCACATTTTGCTCCAACCAATATCAAACACTCCTGATCCAGATAATCAGAAGTAGAATCTTCCAGGCAGGTGTGATTTGGAGCTGGTTGGACCACTGGATTAGACCATCATGGTTCGAACTTCATGGACTTTAAAGGTATAGCCTTAGATTTCTGTGATCTAAGGATCTAAGGTTGCAGCCCTTAGAATGTTTTGTTTATTAAAAGCAGTTATGCTAGGGTGACCATACGTGCCATTTTCCCATTTTGATCAGGGTTTCTATATTGCCTAAAATATCCAGGTTTTGGCTTGTTTGCCTGTGCAGACGGATCGGTGTGACATTGCTTCCTTATGTTTTAAAGATGCCCTGGAGGTACTTTAAATCAAAGCAATACAGAAATCCTGGCCAGGACGCGTCCTGGGAAAATGGCACATATGGTCACCTTAAGTTATAGCATAACTCCCACTTTATATGTTTACTTTTATATCAGAATGAATTCTGACATGCTGATTTTTAAGCATTGATCAATTGGAAAAACACGGAAAGTTCTGACAGTGATTCCAAAAAAATCATTATAGCTGTGATGTGGACTCCACTATTCCCAGAAAATTAGAACAATAATTGAAATTGAATATACATTGTTATCATTATTGCCCTTTTATTCATGCCACTACACTGCAAACTGCCAGAAATGGTTTCTAAGCAGAGATAAAAAAATAAAAAAAACTTACAATAAAGTTTGCAGTAGCCTTCAAGGCAGTTGGATGGGTTTCTCTTTAAGAGCCTGGATAAATTAGCATTCATAAGTTTTTATAGCTAGAAATACATAACTTTCATTACATTCGAGGCCAGGATTGACAAAACCACAGTGAAGACACTTTATTGTGGAGTCTTAAGAGTGTGTGAACTTGATGTGATTCTGCCAGGTATAGGACATGGTACTTGATCAGCATCCCTGTAGGACCTGGAACATCAATTGGGATCAGTTTAGAACCTACAGTATCATTTCCTTGTGATTTTAGGAGCTTGTTAACAGGCAACACTGGGTTAGTTTCGTTGCTGAAATTTCTGGACAAGCAAATGTCCTGAAACACAATATACTTGGCAACACTGTGGTCCTTAATCTCTAGCTGGTTGAGCACATGTCTCCTCTCTGTCCTTCTTAAATCTTAGTTACATTTGTCTGAGTTCTGCCAGTCTGAGGCCAGTTCCACTAGCTTCAAACAAGCAGCCATCAGGTCATCCATGAGTCAGTACCACCTGGCAGGGTCACAGGGCAGTCACCACAGGCAAGAAAACTGGCATCCCACTGTCCCCCTCTCTCTCCTGCCATTCTCTGTTTGTTCCTCTTTCTCAGCTTGCATGACAAGAAACAGATTAATATAGCAGCTCTAACAGGACGAGGTGGGACACGCTTCAACAGCGCATGTGTGCGCGTGTCTCACACTTTCCTGGCATCTGTTCATAATTGAAGCCTATATGAGATCTGGCATGGGGAAAATAGACGGAGTTAGTTGAGGAGAAATGGATACCAGATACATCCACCTGCCCTCAATATACACTCACAAGAAAAAGATAAAGGACGGAAGGGGATACAGAGAAAATGGAGAAGTCTAGAGAGGCACAGAAGAGAGAAGAGAGGAAAAACAAATAGAAGGAAATCCTTTTTCATGGTCATTTTTCATACCGAACATGCATTTATGCGAGACAGCGGGGTGTACAGCTGTAGTGACTTGTGTATGCATTCTACATACAGTATGAGCAATGCTTCGGTTTCCAAATAGGTTCTTGTGTGGGTTCTGAACAAATGGCTTTAAGAAAATTAGACTCTTAAAATAAGTGTCTTAATTATGGAAGCTATTTCCACCTCAAAGAAAATAAATACAGCAGGTAATTGTGAGATTAAAAATGAAAAAAAAGTAAGTCACATTTATGGGTTCTTTAGATCTGTGTATCATAATAAAGTCACATTTATGGGTTTTTCTGTTCTGCATATAATTACAATGCTAAATAATAATCTTGGTTCCTTTTCAGGAGCTCACACTGCGTCAAAACGCTATAGCGTTTATGGGAATATATGGGAATGCCTTCAGCGTGACCACGCTCTGAATCTGCTGTGAAATCGGTCCAATAGATGGTCAAGGCACCACCTGTGGGTGGCGTCACAGACCAGGAAGCTTAAGAGCACGTACGGAGAAGCAAACACCAGCCTTCATGCATTCAGCACTCTCTCTGTGTGTCTGTTGTAGCTATTCAGTTCTCTGTTGAATTACTGTAAGTAAGAAGTGAATTGTGAATATGAGTCAGGAGAAGTAAATCAGGAAATATGATAGTCCTTGTGGTCACTTTCTCACACCACGGGACTCGCATCCTCTTTGTGTGGCTTGTTTGGGAGAAGAGCATGCGGCAGCTGCTCTCGAGGAAGAGGACTGCCTGCCCTGTATGCAGCTATCGCTGGCTACTCTTTCTCTGGTGCAGGCCCCGCTGTCGCTGAGGCAGACCGGCATCTGCGTTTATGGGGTTCACAGATTGATTTAATGGAGGGAATGGAGACGGGTTATCCCCTATCTCCTTCCCAGTCAGTAGATCGGATGTGTTCCTGGGTTAAGAAGCCGGGCAGACCAATCCATGGGGCATGCATCTTCCTCCGAGGAGGTTGATGTTGTCAGCGTGGACAGCCAGCCATTGCCTCAGTCACCCCGCTATCAGGAGCTTTTAGTGACTTGCGCTGTTGAAAGGCTCAGTTTAGAGTGGCTTGAAGCACCACAGGCTGAGCTTCCAGCGAGCCGGCTGGATGAACGTTTGCAACCACGGCCGCCACCCTCCCGCTGGAGCCTCCCATTCTTTCCAGACCTTTACACCGAGGTGTGTAGGTCCTGGAGAAAGCCCTTTTCTGCTAGGCTGTATATTCTTGCCTCGGATTACTACGTAAATGTAGTAGGTTTGGCAGAGAAGGGCTATAAGAGGATGCCCCCGGTCAAACAGACGCTTGCGAGCCATCTGTCGCTGGCGGAGGCATCAACTTTAAAGGCTCCGTCTTTGCCCTCCAAGCTGCTGTGTGTGACTTCAGCGCTGGTCGGTAAAGGGTATGTGTTGGCGGGCCAAGCTGGTGCTTGTCTGCACACCTTGGCGGTTTTGCAAGCATACCAGGCGGACCTCCTGTGGGAGCTTAGTGAGGTGGATGCTGAGGACATCCTGGAGCTGGGGAGAACGATTTATTTCTCTGTGCCACAAAGGAAATCGCCAGAGCGATCAGTCGGTCTATGGCGGCTATGGTGGCAGCAGAGAGACACCTGTGGTTGACTCTGTTTGAGGTGAGAGCTCACGACAGGGTCTGTTTGATGGATGCCCCGCTAGCACCCTCAGGTCTCTTTGGCGAGGTTGTGAACTCAGTCGTGGAGAGGCATCAGGAGGGGAGTAAGCAGTAGGCAGCATTTCAGTCCCTCCTCCCTCACCACTCACTGTCCCAGGGGGCTGCAGGGAACAAGCAGCGGCCCCCTCAGACCTCCTCCTTGGCATATAGAGGAAGTCAGAAGCAAAGTGTGGCTTAAACGGCACACTGGCTCTGGGGCTTCAGCGCCCAGGAAAGATTTAAGGGATGTCTTAATGGCAAAGAAGTATCAGAGCATGAAGAAGTCCTGATCAATGAGAGACTGGTTCCCTTAGTAGAATATCTTGCGGCTTGGATGTGCCTACCAAATATTTCTCATTGGGTCCTGAATATCATGAGAAGTGGTTACTATATCCAGTTCAGACAGCGGCCGCCTCATTACAACGGGGTAAATCAGGCTCTGGCGCTAGAGCAGGAAGTTGCCTCTCTCTTGAGCAAGGGGGCCATCGAGGTGGTTCCTCCTTTGGCAAGGCAGTCAGGGTTTTACAGCCCGTACTTTGTGGTTCTAAAGAAGGATGGAGGGCTGAGGTCCATTTTAGATCTCAGGCAACTGAACCGCTCAGTCAGTCAGCTGAAGTTTAGGATGCTTACGCTAAAGCAGGTCATGCGTCAAATCAGGTCAGAGGACTGGTTTGTAACGATAGATCTGAAAGATGCGTATTTCCATGTTTCCATCCATCCTTCTCACAGGAAGTTCCTGAGATTTGCTTTCAAAGTCGAGGCTTATCAATATCAGTTCCTTCCCTTCGGTCTGACACTCTCGCCTCGTACTTTTACAAAGGTAGTGGACACAGCCCTAGCTCCGTTGCGGTTTCAGGGTATACGTGTCCTCAGCTACAAAGACGACTGGTTGATTCTAGCACGTTCACAGAGCGAGGCCACCAAACATCGAGATGCCGTCCTCGCTCATATAAAATGCTTGGGGCTAAGACGTTAAGAAAAGCATGCTTTCTCTGGTTCAAAGAACCGCTTATCTAGGTGTGATTTGGGACTCGGCCACGATGTAGGCACGATTGTCTCCCACGTTTGAGTTGTCTCGGTTCTCAGGGCAGTCAGAAGAGTGCGGAACGGCCATTCACTTGCAGTCAAGCGGTTTCAGAGGCTTTTAGGCTTGTTAGCAGCAGCATCCAGCGTGATTCTGCTCCGGCTGCTGAACATGAGACTTGTGAAGTGGTGGCTCAAGCTTTGGATATGTGGAGGAACTTGAAGTTCCTGGAGTCAGGCCCGGTGTTAAGTGCCCAGTGTCGTCGTGTGACGTTGATGACCCATGCATCACCCACACCCACAGCACCCTGCCAGCGCTTGCTTCATTCTTGAGGCTGGTGTTCGCTTCTCCGCACGTGCTCTTAAGCTTCCTGGTCTGTGACGTCACCCGCGGGTGGCACCTTGAACTTCTATTAGAGGGATTTCACAGCAGATTCAGAGCATGGTCATGCTGAAGGCGTTCCTATAGCGTTTTGACGCAGTGTCTCATTCCTTCAAGGAATTAGGGGTATATTAATGTACAATTAGAAGATATTATGGAGTTACTTAAGGGACATGGTGAAAGAAAGAATTTGGAAGGATTTTTTCTTTCGCTAAATGTTTACGTTGCCCTGAGAAACTTTGTGTTCTCTCACAATAGATATTTGCATTCTCTCGCGAAAAATATTAGCATCCTCTCGTAAATGTTTTGCTTTCTCTCGCGACGTGTGTTCTTGATACATATGAGACTGCAAACGTTTTGAGAGGTAATACAAATATCTTGAGAGAAAGCAAAAAAATAAAAAATTGTTCCATTCACCCAGAATTTTCTCACCACCATCTCACTTAAGCGGCTCCATAAGATATAAAGCTGCAATTCTGAGATTTAAAGTTATAATCCCAAAGTCACAATTACCTTTTAATTTATTTACTCTTAGGCCTTCCATACTTCGATTTTTTTCTATCTTCTTTTGTATTGTTTTGCAGATGTTAAGATGTTTCTTAAAAAAACACAACAAAAAGATACTGATGGAATCAGATTTTTTGCAGTGTTTTAGGATGTGTGCATTCTCATATACTGTACACTTCTGCATAACCAAAACTGTGTGTGTGTGTGTTTCTGCATGTGTGAATATGTGTGTACATGCACCTATGTTAGCGAATGTTCACACTCTCATGCGTGCTTTCCCCTTCTGGGGAAGAATCCCTGGGTCAATGAATTATTCATCATACATATCTTGTTAAAGAAAAAACAAATCAAGGCAGGAGGAAATATGGTTGTTTGATATTTCCACGAAGGGAATTCTCTCCATCTCCAGTCCTCTGAAGAAACAGGAAGCAAGAGTTTGAACACACCGGCAGTTTGAATGTAGGCCACCGTGATGTTCTAACATACTGACTGATGCTAATCATTATGACTGGTCTTGTCTCCTGCTTTCGTTCCAATTTATGACGGAGTAAACGGATGCTGTACATTGTTTTAGCATTTCTGTCTTTCGGTGTGTGCGTTTGTTCACACAGCTCCACTGAAAATAGAGCACAATTTCACAGGTTATTAAGTCAGCTCATCCTGCTCTTTACATAGTGCTGATTCCCATAATTAACCATAATCATTTATTTATTTGTTTATATAGTAAGTTATTGCATCCAGTGCATTTGTAAGTCAGAAGCATTCGCAGAATAGCAAAGAGGCAAACGAGAATTCGGGGTAGGCTAAATAATAAAGCAACGGCCTAAAATGAATCATGACAAACTCTGATGATTTCAACGCTGCATTCATTTAAATAGGCAAAAAAAACAAAGGGATCCACGCATAAAGGGATGAAAGGAAATGAGGATGATCTAAGGGAAAGGGAGATAAAAATATACAGGACAAACTAAAGACAGATGAGGTAAGATTAGTTCAAACTGAGATATTATTGGGTACAATAAACAATAATCTGCCATAAGCTCTGGGAGAACTCTTTACCGTCACGCTTATCGCTGTGTCCTCTAAGATGTCAATATTTCTTAAGACAGAGCCTCAATCCCTCTGACTTTGCCCAGCAGTTTCAGACAGGCTATTTATTTCACTACAGATATTGTGGTTATCTCTGAATGTAGTCTGGTGTGAAAGCCAAATAGGATAACCTGCATGTTGCATGACAGGATAATGTTATCACACATTGCAATATGTAATGTTATTTAAAGATACAAACTTTAAACTTAGATTTAAAGTTGAAACGTGCATTGAGTCACTATTAGCAGTAAATACAACTCAACAGTAGTTCCAACCCAAACTCAATGACCTCAAACAAACTGGTAAAAGCATGCTACAGTAAAAGCCTTTTTTAATAACCACAAGCGTTCAGTCTAATGGTGTTATCTGTGCTGGTATAGCACTGCGGCAAGCATTTTTAAATAGAGTCATTGTCATTCTTTTCAGCTCATATCCTTTCTATGTAAATTAGGCTCGTTATAGATTAATTAACAAAGACTCTCATTAATAAAATCAGTGATATATTTGTCTGGTGCAATGAACATTATTAGTGCTTACATAAAGGCAATGGAATTTCTAAGAGACATTTTATATCGATCACGACAGCATTTGTTCTTAAAAAACTGATCTTATGACTTAGTTGGCACTCTATATGGCTAACAATTAGATTAATAAACTAGAATTGTGATTCTGATTCATTGATTTTATATATATATATATATATATAAAATAATATTTATATATATTTTTTAGACTGATATTCTTTTAAAATTGCATTTATTAAAACTTAATTATTATTATTATTATTTTTTTTTTTGGCAGTGATAGCTGTACAATGATGTCAAATGGGCTGAATTGTTACAATTAAAGTAAAACAAGAACAAGGTGGTAGTGTTAAAAGTCTTGGTAACACTTCAGAAAAGGCAAAACATCCTTTTTAACTATGAATTTTGCTACTCAGCTAATGAGTAGCTGTTAAGTTTAGGTTCGGGGTCTGATTAAGGGATCGGTTACGCTCAGCGTAAGGAGGAAGAGACGTGAAGGTAAGTTTCAACAGTATTTATTGATAAATGATATGAGTCTTTAGTGAGGGGAAGGGGATAATGAAAGTGGTATTAAAGTTCGTAGCACAGCCAACACAGTTCTCAAGTTATCCGTTGATGAGGTAAGACCGTCTCATTCCATAAGATAATATCCTTGTGAGTTTGTGGTAGTAATAAGTGTCTTTATCTCCTTTCAGGTGGTTCAAGAGGAGACGAGGGTTTCTTGACATCCGTCTGTGAAGACAGGTAAGAT
>JAUCMT010000176.1:0-16104 GCA_032357475.1 Enteromius thamalakanensis
GGTACTGACCAGGCTCAACCCTGCTTAGCTTCAGTGGGCAACCAGGCTTGGGCTGCAGGGTGATATGGCTGTGGCTACTTCATGAACTGCATGTAAAGCATATTTTAAATATTGTTTTAATGTACTTCAAATACATTTCAATTGTATTACAGTTTATTTGAAATGCATTAGCATTACACTAGTATACTATAAAGATGATTTTTGTCCAGTATATATACACACTTTAATATCTATAAAACTTGAATGCATTATATATTGTTGTGCACATTACAGATATTCAGAGTACATAAAAAAGTCCAGCATATATATATTATATATCTTAAGGTATGAGAGCATATGAAGAATTAATTAGCAAGAACAATTTCTTTTATTATGTTTTTTATTACGTTATAATGTTTTTATTTGTTTAGTTAGCTGTTTTTAAAGTTGTTTTTTGACCTAGTCAAACCTAACTACAGTTTGATTGAGATTAATTGGAATGCAGCCTTACAGAGCCCACATTTAACCTTCTAAAATATGTAGAATTAAATATTAAGCATGTGAATGTAGAGAACCTCAAAAAATATGCATAAGAACTGGATCCCTCATAAATCTCAATGACAGTTTTAGAACCAGCAGTGAATCATGTTAATATTCTAGAACTGATAGCGAGCACTTGAAACAACATATATTCCACTGAAAATCTCAGAACTGATAATGAACTATATGTGAATCTTCTAGAACTGAATGTATACGCCCCCGAACCTACATTTATCCCTCTGAAATGTTTCAGAACTGACAGTGAACCGTGTGAATGTTCTGGAACTTAATGTCAACCACCTGAAAAGAGCAGAACTCACAGCCAGCAAACCGAATGTGGAAGAGTGAAGTAAAAGACGAGGGGAATCCCTGCTTGGAGCACTTTGGCTGGGCACGTGGGCACCGTTCTGCCCCTCCGAGACGGCTTCACAGAGCTCCCCTGGAGCGAGAAACAGATGGAAAAATCAGACAGAACAGAGAGTGGGTGAGATCTGAACTGGCGGCTGGATTGTTCACAGAACAAGAATGTGGAAAAAATGACACAAATAAGCAACCCACCCCCCATCAGCCATTTCTGCTTCTTTCACTCCCTCTTTCTCTCTCTCTCTCTCGTCTCCTTTTCCCTTCTCTCCTCTTTAACGTGTTGACCAGCTGTGGTACATTCTTTCCACCTTATCCCGTGGGTCAAGCAAATCATTTCACCATCTCTCTTTCAGAATGCAGAAGAAGTGAGTGTACATTCACATTTCTGTGTTTCCTTTGAGGGGGGAAAAAATAGTTAGTTTATCCATAAACATGCAGATTTGGAAAGGGCAGAGGACAGATAAAGATGGAAAGAAAGATCATCACGCAATCAACCGAGCTGTTGCATGCTAGTAGATTTGTTGCTTACGCCTGCAGTGACTAATTTCATTCTCTAGATTTTCCCATGTCCTAACAAACAAAAACAAGAGATGAAAGAGTTTGTTGGCCTATTCCAAATATATAATCATCTATGGGAGTGGATGATGTCGCTCTCAAGACTAACACTGTGTACGGACTCAAAAGCACCCAAATATGAATTTTTAAAAAAGAGAGAATTTTTATTTTTTTGAAGAGAAGTCAAAAGTTAAACTGCACTTCACAGATTTAGATTACATTTATCTTTGATGTGAGGTTCTTTTCTAAAACTTGTACTCTTTACGAATAAATGGATTGTGGGAAACAGTAAAAGTAAAAAAAGGCAAAGCCAGATGCTGCCTGTGTGGTAATGATTTCATTTGCACTGCTTGTCACATGACCTCTTGTGGAGTTTGAGGACGATCTGCCCACTAGTGGCCATAAAAGACACTGCATGCATATGCTCTCCTGGTCCCCATACGAACCCTTTTACTCATGGTTACAGAGAATCGGAGTGCACTGCTATGCGATATGAGAAACACATGCATTTACTTTTTTAAGTTAGTTTCGTGCATAAAAAATTTAGTTCTATGTGTACTATTTTTGAAAATGACAGTTTTCAGTTTTACTTTAGTTTTAACATCATAAGCTGTTCCTTCTGCATACGACAACACATAACTGTAAATAATACAAAATTAATATAACAATATAACAAATTCCTAACAGTACTGCAGTAAGGCTGCATGTGAATTTGAAAGAAAGAATTTTCGAAGAAAACGCAATGTAACAAATGACCAAAAATATCGATCACAATTTAATTTGAAAAGCTCTTGTTTGTGAAGCCAGGGGAGATATGGCTGGTTTCCTCAACTGCATGTCCTTATGAGTTAATGGTTTCCAAATGGGTGCAGGAGAGGTGTTTGTGCATGTCTGCGGAGGTGAAATGAAAAAAAAAGAAGAAAAAAAAAAGTGTTGACTGGAAACAGGATTTCCTCCAGCCAGCTGTCAGAATTCTCACCCACCCTCCCACCGAGTCCGAGACACTCCAGAACCGGGTTTTAGTCCTGGAATCGACATTGCATCAGTCTGCCTGTATTCGAAGGAACAGAATCAGCCAGTTTGTAGGAGTCAATATTCGTCCTCCCTCCTAAAAATATGTAATAGTTCTCTAAACTGGCCACACGTCTTAAAGAAGTAAAATCATTTGCTTTAAGAATGATCAATTATACAGTTTACTGTGCAGTTTGTGTAGAATTCTGGGCTTGACCAATCAGAATCTACCATTTTACAGGCTGTGTAATATAATTAAGACTATTCATTATTAAATGTCTTTTGACTACTTTGGAGGGGTTCACACCTTAAACAGATTTGATCATTTACACCCTGGTTCTGTCCAGCAGCCCACCTCCATTTCTCTTTCGTCTCCTATACTCTCCTCTTCTTTTCCCTGTCCGTGCTGGTGGTACAGATATGCCAAGCTCATTTGTACTCTTCCCTCACGTTCTTGCTGTTCTCTCTCTCTCTCTCTCTCTCGTTCTGAAACTTGAGCATTTCCAGATGTGTACTGGAACAAAGGCTTGGTGATGTCATCATGGGCTCTGCTTCCTGCACTGTCCCTGCATCCAAAAATCAGACAAACATACACACACACACACACACACACACAAAAGCCAAAGAGGAAGATATAAAGGGGGAACATTTGACTTGGATGTAGAGAAGGGGAGGAAACAAAAAGAGAAAGACTGATAGATGGTTTTGAAAAGCAGTTTACATAGTGTGAAGACACGTTTTCTCCCACACTACATCTACAAATACAGCACTAACGTTATAACAGCACCTCAAACAGACTTTAAATAAAGTACTCTTGTAGATTTTCGGGGATTGTTGCCATTGGCCCTTTACTGACCTTCCAGTCAGTCACTCTTAAAAATAAAACTTCTTCAGACTTACTCATATTCAGACATGTAGTGAACACCCAGAACAGTTTATCAGGTGCACAACCAATCAGAAAAACTCAGAAACCATGCAAAATACCCTAGCAACTGCATAGCACTGCATTAACATCTCAGCCACAACAGCAATGACTAGCAACCAATACAAAAAAATATATTGCAATAATTGCAAGCAGCAATTCCTGGGGTTTGAGCATTTTTTTTTTCTTTATGATTGGTCTACCGCTACAACGTGTGTCGGAAAACGAGACGTCTTCTTGACAAGATTTAATCCACGTGGAAATTGTACTGTTTGGGGGCGGGGCAAGTTGTTTGCGACCTAGAACGTGGGCGGACATTATGCAAATATGTTACTTCATGACATGTGGCCGTAACAGAAACAGATTCGAATTGCTGACGGCTTGTTTAGGCGAATGTGAGGCAACTCTTTTTTTTTAAAGACAAAAACTTTATCGTGCACGGACGGTTATGACACACTGCATGAAACATTATATTTAAAAAGGCATAATAGGGGCACTTTAAAAGCCATGTGACACATGTTTCAGCACGTTTCATAAAGTTTTGAGTTTTAGTTTACGTTTTATGGGCCTTTGGGTTCATGCAGCCACACCCCATTTTCAAATGAGCCAATTATAGCTAACCAAAGGACAAAATTCAACATTATTTTGATAATTATTGATCTGGAGAGTCCACAGATTATTACTGCAGTGGTTTGATTGAGCCATAGACCATAGACTAGTTCACAAAAGCAGGTTTTTAAAATATTTTCAAATAATTCATGAATAGTTTGATTGACAGCAATGGTTCTTGAGGCAAAATTGCTCAGTATGAGGAGATCTATCAAGTGATATGCATATTGTGTGGATGTGTAAAACAGCATGTGATTACAGAGCCAAAAAACTTGTTTGTGCCAACTAGTGGCTGATTCCTTTCAAAATTCTTGCAGACCTTTGGGGCCAATAACTGCATAGCAACACCTTAGAAACTGCACTGCAACAAGAACACCTCTTCAAGAAACTTCAATCCCATAATCACAGCAACTGCAAATTAACATGGTAACAACTCAGCTACTGCCTAGCAATAAGCTAGTAAATGCATAGCAACACACTAACAACCCCTCAGCGACAGCACAAATTCTCAGCAACATTGTATCAACAACTCTAGCAACCGTATTGCAACACTCAAACAACACCATAGCGTTATGTTGTTTTTTTTGTCCATGTAAGCCCAACTTACTTTTCCTTCAGGCAATGTAAAAATCAAGTGTAGTAGTAATAGTTTGAACTCTGAACAAAAAACACATGTTTAATATGTCTTTCCCTCCCTGTCTTTTTCATGCAGACATTCTCTCTCTCAGAGACCTAAAACTCCCAACTGCACCTGGACATCCCAAAGGCACTGAGCTACCTCGTTCCAGATGTGTGTGTGAAGTCAAATGGGTCAGCAGCATTTATAGGCAGAGCTGATGGGGGATTCTGTGGAGAAGGGGCCGTGTTTGGATCGTCACTCGGCAACACCACTGTAAATAAATCTGTGTGAAGGATGCACAAAGAAAGGCATGCAGAGTACAAACACATATGTGCATCTTTAGACATTTTCACTGTATTGCAGGTCAATATGCTTAATTATTTTAATGACACAAAGAATATTGTGACCATTATATGCTCACAAATTAAATTAACAAATAGAATAATAATATGATTCATTTTTACTTTAAAATTATACTAGGGAACAGTAGGATATATATTATATATATATAAGCTTACCTAACTATTTCAATGCCATTGTAAATAACTAAAAATATGATTAATATGCTAATTAAAATAATAATTCCAAAACAATTCCTGGGAGTATCATAAAATGTGTCCAAAAAAATAAACTAAGTATTTTAATGCCATTGAAAACTCCTAAAAAAAAGTGGAACACCTTGGTGGTGTTACCAATAAGTAGTGTAAGTAATGTTTTTAAAGGAAAAAGTTGTGTAAGTGGATAAATTAATGAATAAATTCATAGATGAAATAAATCAGTTCATTAAAATGAAAAAGAAAGAGTCTTTTGGGCTTCTAATGATGAAGTCAGTCCATTTCGTTTAATAATCAGTATTATGTATGATGTCATTCCCCTCTGTCAGGCTTGAAACAAGTGTCTTTTTAAAAGTGATGTTAAAGTAAATGTTATTTCAATGGAAAATCAGAACATCTGAAGCTCTGAGTCACTTTTAAAGAGGAATGACTGGACCATCATGCAGAAAATCTCACACTGTATTTATTAAAGCAGATGGAGTGAAGATTGACAGTTCAGCAGAGAAACGGCCCATTACTCTGATCCGGGAGTCCAAACCAGCAGCCAACACCAATATTCACCAGATGCTTTCTAGAATATTGCCATGTTTTAACCTCTTTCTCTCTCTCCTGCTAACCGGCCATCCTCAATGACGACTCCGGACGATTACTCAATATTTCTCCGCTGGCAGTCTCCACCGCATTTGAAAATACTTTGCAAGTGAGCAGGGGGCATTTATTTTGATTGGGCAACAAAAATGCATGAAGACTACACCCCCAATGACCTTTTAAGGTGGTTTAGCAGCAAGATGGACTTAGCTCCACTTAGCTCCATGTGGTTCTGCCTTAAAAAGTCAGTGAGAGCTGAATATCTATCTAAATTTGAGAGGTTTCTTACAGGCCTCCCACATCTGTCTTCAAAATATACAAACAATACACAAGAGTCTGATAAACAAAATTTACTCATCAAGTGATCTCATTAGTGAAGTCAAGCATCACATTAGTATTTCTCTGAGGGTTAGTGAGCTGAGCAAACCTCTAACACTAAATATTAAACTTTGGCCTGTAGCAAATGCACTGTTTGTGCTTTAGTCATAAATTATTCCTTAAATCATCTGACTTCTTTTTATTACTTTTCTAAACTTATTTTATGGCTGGAAGTTGATAAAAGAGGAAAAGCAGTTAGCAACAACCCAGAATACCCAGCAACACATTAAAAACAACCTGCTACACCTTAGCAACCAAATAACAACAACAACAATTCAGAAAACCTCAAAAACTACATAGCAACACCCTAGCCAATAGACAGCGACACACTAACAACTCAAAACACCTCAAAAACTGCTTAGCAACTGCATAGCGGCAAACTAACAACTCAGAACACCTCAAAGACAGCAGAGATACACCTAGTAATTAGACACACTAACAACTCAGAACACCTTTAAAATGCATAGCAACACCCTAGCAATTAGACACGACACACTAACTCAGACAACTTAGAAAAATACATAGTAACACCAAGTAATTAGACAGGGACACACTAACAACTCAAAACACCTAAAAAACTGCATAGCGACAAACTAACTCAGAATACCTCAAAAACTGCATAGCGACACCACATCAACAGACTAAAACTCAGAACACTTCAATAACTACATAGTGACACCCTAGTAACTGTACAGCAACACACTAACAACTCGGAACACCCCAGTAACTAAACAGCAACACCCCAGCAGCTTGGAACACCTCATTAACTGCATAGCAACACCCTAGCAACTGCACAACAGCACACTTACAATTCAAAACACCTCATTAACTGCATAGCAACACCCTAGCAACTGCACAACAGCACACTTACAATTCAAAACACCTTATAAACTGCGTAGCAACACCCAAGCAACAGCACAGTGACACACTAACAACTCAGAACAACTTAAAAACTGCATAGCAACACCCTAGCAACTGTACAGCAACACACCAGCATTTCAGAACACCTCAAAAACTGCATAGCAACACCCTGGCAACGGCACTATAACAAATCATAACACCTCAAAAACCACATAGTAACACCTTAGAAACTGCACAGAGACACACTAACAACTCAGAACACTTCAATAACTGCATAGTGACACCCTAGCAACTGTGCAGCAACAAACTAACACCTCGGTTACTACACAGCAACTGCACTGAAATGCAACCAAGAAAATAAGAGAAATCAGTTAGCAACAACCTAAAAACACACTGCAACATAGCAACACATTAAAAAATACCCACACCAACTTAGGAACCACATAACAACGTTTAAGTCACTTCACACAGCCCTGCTTCGTTTAGCATGGGAAAACACCAGTAAATTTTCCTTAGAAAATGTGTCATTATAATATTGATGACATTTCATTTTTAAATTAATGCTGTATTTTAGCATTCACAGTCTAAAAAAACATACTAATTATTGATGATTCAGTTCTGTATTACATGGTTCTAGAAATGGTACGGTTGGGCGGTTTGGTTTGGCCACTCTGTGCCAGTATACACATGAGCAGAACATTGCCCTTGCAAAAAAATAATCACACAAACCGACCATCAACTAATCACGGCTAATTAAATCAGTAAGAAATTGCTGGTAAGATAAACGTGAAGTTTTCCGTGGAGTTGAGACCTTGGAGCAGTCAGGGCGAGGTAAAACACATGAGTCTGGCGCACACAAACACACGTGGATCAACAGTCTTGATATAAAAAGAGAAAGAGTACATACTGAGTAAGAGGTCATTAGTGTAAATGTGTCATCATACAGCGATCCTAAATAACTCCCCAAGAGGAAACCATTAGGACTTTTCTTCCAGTAAAGGGACATCTTGCAATAAAACTAGTGGCAGGGAGCCACAGCCTGAAATTTAAGTCCAGAATAAAATACTAGTCTCATTATTTGATCAAATATACTGTACAGTAGAAACAAATGCTGGCAAATATTTTACAGTTTAAAAGATCAGCTTTCTATTTTAAAATATATTATAAAATGTAATTTTACAAAGCTAAATTATCATCATCACTACTCCAATCTAAATTGTCCCATGAATCTTACAAAATTATTCTAATATGATCTCATCATGTTTCATATTGTTAATTCATAAAGTGACCTCATCTAAACGAAAACTGTTATTTTGCACTTTTCATCCAATTTTGTGCAAAAAAGGGCTTTACTTTTGCCAATCTGATCAAATAATATTAAAGATTGTTGGCCAATTTTAACAGCTTGTGTGTGATAGCAGTGCAAAGGCCAAATTAAATCCATTGCAAAACAGAAGTTTTCAAAATAGTAGATTATTTCAGAAATCTGAATAGAACTATAATAGGGATACAGAGAAAGAGAGAGAATGCACGTGGACAGATAAAAATGAAATAAGTGATGGGAAATATAATATAAGAGGGATAGAAGGAAAGTGCACATGAGAAGAGTTCCACATGTACATTCAGACAGGAAACTGTATATCTTCGGCAGGACATGAAAGAAAGACCAGGGGAGGGGGGAACATGGTGCAGAAGGAGCGTCATAATTCTGACTTTCCATCCATCACCCCATCTTTCTGAAGGGGGCGGGAGATGCGGTCATTGGTCAGGAGTGCTCAGTATGCTTGAAGTGGTCTGAATGTCTACTGCAAGACATGATGATACAGATACTGTGGTCTGAAACGCTCTAAGATGTCATTAACCTCTTAAAGGGATAGTTCACTCATCACTATCATTACTGAGTGACTTTCATTCTTCTGTGGAAAAGATCAGACAGATGATTGTTGCTTATGGTTTTCAACAATTCAGTAAGTAAAGAAAGGACAGAATAAAAAAAATTACCATCATAAAAGTAGTTTATTCTTTGAATATTCGAATGTGTATGATATGTTTTGTGAAGACAGATGAAAGTTGTTTGTCTATACTCTTGACCTTTAGCTTGGGTATGTTCAAGCAAAATGTATCCATGACTGATTCAGCAAAAAACTGCTTTTATCAATCAGACTGATCCAAGATTACTTAATTTGCCTCTCACCAGCATTATTTTAGTATTGAGGTTCTCTTATAGTTTTTTAGGTTATTTTAGTACATCAGGTTAACTAAATTAAAATATTGCCTGGGCAACTTGCTAAAATAAAATCTCATATCATACCTTAAAGGTTTTTTAAATCAAGTAATGATTTTTTTTCTTTTTTTAGTTTTAGGTAACTTTAAGTAGTTTAAGTATGAATACTTAAAAATATAATTTTTACCTAACTGAGCATCCTTTTTGAAATCTTAGAAGCTCCAGTGTCTTTTCTTTGTAAACGCATAGAATGCATTGACTGACATTCAGAATCTCTATACTCACCTCAATCACACAGGTCTGGAAAGTTACGAATGGCCTAATTTTAAATGAACTCTTCCTTTAAAGAAGGATAAACCTTAAAATGGAAAAGGTTAAAGAACAATCTGGAATGTTCCAGACCTGGACCACTGAGAGGAATTCTGTGTGGATGTGGACCGTGGCATCTTTATGAGAGGAAACATACAGTATGAAGACTTAAAACGATGTCCAGACACTACAAAGTCCACTTGGTGAACAGAGGACACACTGTGCTCTGGGGAACAGTTCTAACCCTCACCTTCTCTGGAAATTACTGGTCTTTGTGGTTTTCGAAACCTAGAAAAAAAAAACTGTGTGTGATTAAAGCCATTTAACCTGATCGACTGCAGTATTGCCTGCGGTCACTATGACTAACTATTGAATATTCTAAAAAAAACATGAGTGGTGCTTGCCTGTGGAAAGGTCCGACCAGGTCAGATAAGATCTTTCATTTCGTTTTGTTATTTTCTTTTTACTTTATTCCCATCTGGAGTGTAGTATTCATGTATTTTTGGCCAAGCAGATCTTTCTCTCACTCTCTTTGCTGAGTAGCAGTGTGACTCAGTCCCGCAGTGATGATGAAATTGGTTTGGGTCCACTGGGTCCAAGTTCTGGCTGGAACAGACAAGAAAAAGTGCCAGTAACATGGAAACTTCTACTGCAGCCAGAAGAGCGGAAAACATTCACACAACACCGCAAAAACAGATACAGAACAACACGAAAACATCCGCGCCTAGTGACCAGTCACAAATGAGCGACCCCACAACTCTACTCTGTTTGTTTTTGATGAGTTGACCGTTCAAACTTTGAGATTTACGACAGATAGCTGGACGATTTGCTAATGTCTTTTCTACATTGTCTACATCTCACCAATAGAAAATGTAAAAAAATACGATCTACAGTAGCAAATTTTCTGTCGATACTTGCATGCAAACCACGTTTATTCTTTTGTGTGCTAGGCTAAGGGTTTACGAACGAAAAAACAAAACATTGCTAACAAGATAAAAATTAATAAAATGTCCAACTGACAGTTTAAAGTTCCTAGCGACAAATACTGTGTCTTTCCACAATACAATAGCCAATCAGAACACGTTTAAGCTAACGGAAATGAAGTGACGAACAAAACGTGTAACTTAAGTGAGAGAAAACGTAGTAATCCTTTGTTCATGCAGAGTTAAAAGCGTGACTGGCATTTTCAAACTTTGAACTTTTAAATTGAGTGCCGCGTTTTCAGAACAGCGTCATTCGCGCGCCTCCATAGCAACAGCAAAACACGTCAACTGTTGTGAAGTCCGCGGTTTTCCCGCGGAATTGGTCTACTTTAATCGTCTTTCCGCGGATGTTTTTAATGTGGAAATGTGGAAGCGAACCCATTAACGTAATACTTAGCACCTGGAATTCGATCTGGGAACCGCGCCAAAAAACAACCGGCAATTTTTTTTTACCGTTAATTGGGCGGGTTTGGTTGCGAAATTCTGGCGACATTGGAAAAAAACAAGGATCTTTACAATGCGTTTTAAATGGCATAAATTACGCGTTTGCAAGACACTTTATGGAGAATATCTTGTTAAAAATTGCGTAACGCTAGGGGATTTCAAAGAATTGCCAAACATGACTTGGGCTGAATTGAGAATAGCAGGCTACTGTTATTATTTTTGCAATATAAAAGATCTCTCCGGTATGATATCACAAACGAGCCCATTGACCCTTGAACCTCCAAAGCTCTCATTGTAGAGCCTTTCGGGAACAGAGAATAAGGATGATCACTTCTTAGTGGAATGCAGTTACTCTCTAAGATTTTCCCCTCAATACAGTGCTCACCATGTTGAGATAACTACAAAACAAATCTTTTTTAAGTCAACATGAAACATCTGCAAACTATTTTATTCACATGTGATATATCTTTTCCCCACACTGGAGAAAAAAAAGCACTTTTCCATCAGAAATTAGTCTCTATGTGACAAGTGGATGGAGGGGAGGGGCTAGAATGCAAGGGCTCGATGATGTCAGCTGAAATGAAAGTTGATTCAAAAGCAGAGCAAGTTATGTGAGATTAAAGATTCTATTTCTTCTTTATTACTGTGTAAAAAAAGTAAATAGGGTCAGTGTTTGTTGATTTTAAGACAGATCATGTGGTTTTTCAATTTTATACATAACTCTCTCCATCAGTAAAATCTCTTCTTAAGCAATAAGTCACCTAATTTCACACACACGTGTTCACTCGCAGATCCAGCAACACCGAGGATCATTTCTCACCCGGTGAGTCATGCGCTAGGAGATGACGTCAGCGTCCTGGCTGCTGCGGCACTGTGTGACCCGTTTGTGGTTTTATGAAGGAGACAGAGAACAGATTGGCTTGTCAGAGGTTCGTTTTCGAGCAATGTTTGGTTTAAGTGCTACATTGTAATGAAACTCAACATGATAGATGGAGTTAGCTGGAGCCGCTGCACTGCTGACTCATACTGTGGAGAATGTGGAAGGGTCACTGCATGCAGAAAGAGGAGAAGAGGTGGAGGAGGACGTGGTTGGGGCCCCAGAGGGCCACAGGGACCCAACATCTGGATAGCCGACTCGATCTATAGCGACAACACATTGAAAATGGTGTGAAACATGAGGCAGATCTGGAATAGAAAGATCTGCATCTAAATCCAGTCTGACACCAACTAAAGACAAGAGATATTGAAAGAGTTTTCGAAAGAAACAGGAATCCAGTGTCTGTCTGGAGCTGCAAATCTCAAAAACAGACTTGGCCTTGTAAAACAAACACACACACACACACACACACACGTCTGCTTCGGTCATTAGTGAAGGGAAAAAAGCTGGAGGGCAAGATTAAGAAATGGTGTATTAGTTACTTGGTTCAAACTTCTCATAAACTCTTCTGTACATCATTGCATCGCATTTAAGTGGTTATTTAAGCAACAAGGTACTAGAGGCTGTAAATATAGTCTTAAGATTTGGCTGTATACTGGAAATGAGCATGCATGTATAAATTTAATTTAAACATCACATTTAAATTAGCTTGCTTCGGGTAAGCCATAACAGTATTCACAAAATATGTCCTTATAGCTTTTAAAAATAATTTCTTAATTTAAAAAAAAAATAAATCAATGCATGAAGTTTAAACCTTACACGAGATTTAAGCTAAGGTTAGTAAAATAGTCTACAGCATTTATAACATACTATATAGAATACAATGATGTGCATTTTTTGAAATGTTATACTGACCAATCAACATCCAAGATTGGAAATACACATTTTATAATGAAAAACACAGTATATAGTTTAATCTTTATATACCTCAGTATATATCCAATCTGAACCTATTAAACTCCCGTGATGGAGTAAGACTGCCACCTAGTGGACAGACCATGCAAACACATTTCTAGATTTTATTATGTTTTTGCATCTTAAGTATTCTTTTCCCCTATTCGATATGAATTTAGAATGATTTTTGAACCGATTTTTTTAATTGACGCATTAAATTAAAATCCTACAGCTTTTATGTGGACAGAAAACAGTTTACAACTATGTAAAGCTCACACCCCTGCATAATCCTATTTTTTCAGTTGGTATAACATCAAAGTATATTCCATATTTTTCCATATTCCCTATATTGTCAATTAACCGATTTTCCAAATGGTCAGTATACAATGCAAAAGGACTGTGCTGGACGGTGTGTCCCAGAATGCAATACACTTTCATTTCCAGTGTGACAAAGCAAATGTTTTATACCAAATTGGACATATACAGTATATACATTGAATAAGTTAGAACATAGTATATAATTCATGGTGCAGAGTAAAAAATACTCTAGTATTCTACTCCAAACTAGCATTATTTAAATTTTTTCCAACAAAGAATTAGAAGGCTATGTATTTGTGGTTTATATTTTTCCAAGGCATTAACATTTCTGAGAATAGTTATTCTGAGGAAAGCTTATGAAAAACACATTGTCTCTGGAATATTGTGTGAAGACGAACCATGCACAATAAGACAGAGACTACAATTACATTTTTTTTTGTGGTTTTTAATGTAAGTTTTGCAAAAAGAAAAACTACAAAGAATTGAAAGCATATTTCTTAATAGTGCTGCATAAAACAAATAGCAGATATATATTACACAAATCCTTATTTACAAATCAAAGCATTTATTGTTTTGAACAAATGAACATATTTACAAGAACACCTGCAGACACGGGGAGCCACCTGCAGTGTTTGAGGAGGATGTCACATCTGCATCTTCACCTTCTTTGTTTTGGGATGACTTTGTTCCCGCTGGTGGCTACCGGGATGAGAAGTTTCCGATACTCCATTGGAAGATATTTCTCTATCAGTACGTTCACAGGTGTGGTGTCTGTCACAAAGCCCTGCCTAAGAAACATATGCAAACGTAATATACACTCATTCAACTCAACACATCTTAAATGAGTAGTAAATGGCCCGCAGTGAATGGGTGCCGTCAGAATGAAAACACATCACAATAATCCATTTGACTCCAGTCAATCAATTAACATCTTGAAGTAAAAAGAGTAAATAATACTGCTTTCTTCAGTGAAAAAACTCATCTTGTCTGATTCAGGAGAGAAAAGTGCACATATTAAGCACTGCTTACAAGTCAAAGCAGTCCCAAATGTTTCTAAACAAGTATTTTAGTGAATTTTGATGTGTTGTTACAGGCTCTCAGTTTGACCTTTAAAACTTTCTAATGGATAAGCCTACCAACATGCAGCTTTTCACTTCACAAGATGATAACCGATGGACTGGAGCAGAGTGTATTGCTTGTGGATTATAGTATATTTTTTTTAACACCTCATTCTGATGGCACCCATTCACCCTGGACGATCCATTGGTGAGCAAGTGATGCCATGCTACATTTCTCCAAATCTGTTCTGATGAATAAACTCATCTTCTACATCTTGGATGGGTCGGTAAATTAAACTATTCCTTTTAAGATTTACCTTCTCATGAGGAGCTCGAAATCTTCAACCTCAATCGTTTTACGCTTGGCGTGAGTAGCATATGCTTCCAGATCGTCTGCTAGCCGCTCAAAGTACTTCTTAAGACTAAGAGGAACATTGAAAAAGAAAGCACAGAACATGGAGATGTAGTAACTTCAAATATTCATGAGGCAGGAAGATAAATAGCTGTTCACTAAGGGCTTACATTTCATTAATGACAGGGTAGACGTCACTGGCCACCTTGGTCTTGGCGAAGTGCTTGAACACGCTCATAACGTAACTCTTGGGAAGAACATTGACCTCCGTCTGACGCTTCTGTCTGGGGGCCCGTTTGGCAACCTGAGGGGCAGGACTGAGATAAATGGGTTTTAGATTTGCATCAGGAGACTGTAAAACGGACATTAGGAAGAAAAATGTTGTTGGTAAATTACCCAGCGTTTACTTCTTTGAGGACTGTTGGTGTAGTCTGCGTTGGACTTGCGTATACTCTTTTCTGTCTTACAAACGCAGGAGTTTTGATGGATAATTCTAAAATAAAAAAAAATAAATAAAAAAAACAATTCTAAAGTGAAAGCAAATTATCAGTTACATCTGATTCACAAGCAATCATTCTTTTGAAAGGGTTCTTTTCAATAATTGGGTAAAACTGGCTAACAAATGTTTTCACACAAACACAGTATATATTTTAAATGTATTCTTGTAGCGTTGCAAAACTAAGTTGATCCACTGATGTCACATGAACTGTTTTACCAATCTATTTACTATGTTTTTGGACCTGGGAACATTTCAGTTGTGTTACTGTCTATGGAGGGTCTTACAGGTTTACTTTGAAATGACTTATTCAATTGCACAAATTTTCTGAGACTTAACGTGAAACTATGAGTCACCTGCACTAAGAGCGTCATCATCATCATCATCATCATTATCCTCTTCGTCCTCTTCTTCCTGTGGAAATTCTGGGCTTTGATTGGCTGGTTCCATCAGATCCTCCTCAGACTGATTCAGGTCCTCTTGGGCGTCATCATCTCCTGCAAGCTCTGGCACATCTTCTTCAGACAGACTAGCCTCGTGTTGCTGTGACCTCTGTACTGATGTGCTGAGCTCTGCTGCAGAGTGGAGCTGAGGGCTGCCCTGGGGTTCTCTTTCTTCATCTGGAACATCCTGGAAACTCCTGCCCTTATCGACAAAATCCAAAAGATCTGAACAGAAAGAGATCAGCCTTTTTAGCCCACAGGCAAACTGAATTAGCAATTAATTTCAGATGTCACTGGTGAAGTTATTTTTCTGGGTTTTTTTTCACTTATTGCAGCCTTATTGCCCTCACCTTTCTCTCTGGGGTTCAATCCAGCTCCAAAACTCTTTGTGACTCTTGCGATGCCTGGAATTCCCAAGACAGAACCTCCTCCCTCTGAGCGGTGAGCTCTACGGGTTATTTGCTCTAGATACTGTGAGGTGTCAATATTTTTAGCTTCAACAACGTTCTCATCCTCGACTACCTCAACGTTCTCATCTACACCTTCCTCAACGTTCTCATCATCGACTTCCTCAACGTTCTCATCATCGACTTCCTCAACGTTCTCATCATCGACTTCCTCAACGTTCTCATCATCGACTTCCTCAACGTTCTCATCATCGACTTCC
>JAUCMT010000177.1:0-16078 GCA_032357475.1 Enteromius thamalakanensis
GCCTCAGATTTGTTCTTATTTTAAGACTGGGGAATCTAACTTTTTATTTTTTTGCTGATATAAATGCACAGGCGTAATTTGTTTCATAAATCAATAAGGTTAAAAAAAGGCTCTCTCCCACTCTTTCTCTCTCTGTCTAACACACACACACAAACGCACTCTGTCTGCCTGAACTGCTCTGTCATTGGGGTTGGAATCTATTAAGCCCGGCTGTGCTGTAAATTATGAGTTACAGCTCAAGGTCATTCTGTCTGCCCTCTTCTAGCTTTGTATTCCCAGACTCTGTATAGCTCTGCATGCCCTTGTTGTGTTGTTTTTCAGTCACAGGAAAAGATATACTATTAAAATAAACATGAAACAATGTCTCGGTAGCTGTATCCAAGGCGGTATATTGGAGCTGACATATTTTAGAAGTTACTGACCATATGCTAGTAGATAAGCATCTTTCTACCAGGATATGAAGCTAAAACAGGCATTACCAAGGAAAACACGTAGGTGCACTAGATATAGTATGTCTGTAGGTGGATTCCTTTTTATACAGATGAGTAGGTGCACTAAGTGTGAATGACAGAGCTATAATGATAGCATTGCTGGATTAATTGGACACATCAGTTAAATTTGCCCTATTTGTGAAACTGGATCCACAAATAAAAAATAAAAAAAAAATGGAAAAAAGGTGCCATAACAACTATTTAGATGTCCAATGGAAAAGGGATAAAGAAAGACAAATGCACTTGGCTGGAAAGTGACAGGTGTCTGTCTCTGGGTGACAAATCCTTGCTAACTGCATTGCAAGCTAGATCCACATATTGACAGGGCAGATCAGTATTGACTCGTGTCCCGTACAAAGTGGATGTGACATTCAGCAATCTTTTAGTGTGTTTATGCATGCCAATATAGTTTCTTTTTATTTTATTTTATTTCTATTTTTGTCCTTTTTTAATATAAATGTTGTAAAGCCTGATACTAGCCTACTTATACTCAAACTGAGGTTAGTCAGAGATTTTAGTATGAACTAAAATATTTCTCAATGAATTCCAATAAGACAAAATTATCTGAGCTATGCCCTCCCTATTAAATTGATAGTTCCCCAAAATGTAATTTGTCTGTCATCTTTTCTTCATCTTTATGTTTTTACAGACCTGACTTACTTTCCTTTTTAGAATGCAGAATGTGAATTTTTGAATAATAACTTGGCCACTCTGTTCCATATTATTAAAAAGAATGAGTGGGGCTGACAACTTTTAAAATTACAAACTAAATATAAAATTGTCATTGTTCACTTGTCATCTAAAATATAGCTTTGAGTGAGAAACATGCCTTTATTTATCAAGGACACTTGAAATGGGTCAAAAGTTAATAAGATAAGATAAGATTTATATTTCATATGCAAACATTTGTAGCAGTTTGCATGTGTTTTTTTTTCTGTTTGCAGAGCGTTGAGCTCTCTCGGCCACCATTGAAAACTCACCAATGCTAACATTTTGACATATTTCTGTGTATTTAAAGTACCCCTGTTATGGGTTAAAAAAAAGGTTCTTATTTTGGTTTTGCCAGTCCCAAACAACAATTTGTCATACATGCAATGTCAAAAACACTTTAATTTTCTTATAATATGCATTTATTTTATTTATTCAAAGACTCCCGAAGGATTCGTTCAACTATTAATTTTTTCAAACAGTGATTGGTTCGATATCATTTGATGCAGTGTTTGTGAGCTTTTAACACTCCAAAAAGTGGCACCTTAAGGTAAAGAATAGATTTGCATGTGTATTCAGACCAATTTGAATAGACCAACAAGCGGGCAATAAGCTTAATTGTTTCATTCTGAGGTCAGTATGAAATAGCTTGGGGAGTACTGTATGTCAGAAATTGTCTAATTTTTGTCTATTTTTTCCTCCTCAGCTGATACACGAAATTGAAAACATGATTGAGTCTCCTAAGCTACATAGTAAAACAGCCACTGAGCAATAACATTTTCTTCTGGATTGTCAGCACTTATGTTTCAGAAGTGTGACTTTGACCTTTTCTTCTAGTGCCTTTAATTTGTGTCTGAATTTGTGAGATGGAACTGCACAAATTCAGATTTTGCCTTGTCATATGCCAACACACACACACACACACACATACGCATCAATTCTGCAGTAAAAACTGACAGGGAATTTTTTTGTGAAACTGGTGACACAGAAACAGGCAATTATTAGAACACTCTAATAATAGAGAGAGAGAGAAAGGATGGAGCCTGAACGAAAGGGAAGGAGACAGAAAAGACTTTCATCTTTTGTCTTCACTAACTTAATCTTCATAAACAGACTGCTTTTATTCTCTAAGCTCAAACCTGCTTTTTTCTTGTCGCACTCTTTCCTCCCATCATCACCCAGTTAATGTCAGTCTTTTTCTCTCTTGCTTGCCTCTGCAGGATCTACCTTTGTTTTGCATTTCCTCTGTGTATCCACTCAGACACCTGTTTCTTGTTCTTGTGAAAAAGCTCTACATCCAGGCACCAAACCAAACACACGATAAAAGCTTTCCTTTTACCTGTAATCTCTCTCATTCTCAATTGTTCACTTTCTGTTCCTCTTCCTGTTGTGGTGGCCGTCAGCAAGATAGGTTGTGACATACTTATTGGCACTGCAGTTTAAGCTCATTTAAAGACTTCATTATTCTATCCCTTGAGCCCTCTGTCAAACTCTCTATCTCTATCTCTATGCCACCCCTCTTTATTTCCCATTCCCTCTTTCTGTCTCTATCTCGCTGCCAGCCCCCCTGTCAGATTCAATGTCTGTGGTGTCAGAAGCTTGTAATTCTCCCACACCACATACACACATTCGCTCCCTCTTGGCCCCTTAATGAAGGACAGACAGCAAGAGGGCGTATGTCACTTGCCGTAGATAATGTCTCAGAGAAGTGCAAGATGTATCGAACATGCTCCGAAAATGTCTGACAATGACTTAGCTGAAGCTGCTGCTGGAGCCACAGACATTGATAACATGAGAAAGCAGTAGGACTGCCTTTGCCTCAGGTTCAACATGCTCATTATTATCACGATTCATGCTGACAAGAATCAGTGCATGGCATATTCATTATTTCAATGCTGTTAAATGTCATATTAAATGGGTTATATAAGCTGGCTCTGAATGCACATAAGTGGATTCCTGAGCAATTAGCTTGCAGTATGACAGTAGATCATATTTAAAAGCCTGTTGTTTAAGCCCTATTGAAATTCCAATCCATCACTTTAATTTCACTTTCAGTGAAGTATTCTTGAAACTCAGGTTTAGTCAACATATGCTAGTCTTTTTAATTTCCCCGAAAAAATGGTATACTAAACTTAGTGACACGATTAATCTGTAGTGATTCATACTCATACACGATTAAAACAGAAGACAGTACGACATCCGGCATACTTCGTTAATGTAATTTCATTTCAATAGTTATCAGGAACACTAAACACGTTAAGACATATACAATGCTTAAGAATGTTTGTTGGAGCCTGATATTTTCATTGCTAAGCCTAAATCTAAATGTCGCTTCTAACGGCAGCTTTTCTAAAATAGATGCTTACCACAACAATTTGTGAGGAAATCAATCCATGTCGAAACAATCGCAATATATTAGGCCTCCCCAAGAATGTGGAAGCATCCAAAACCCTCTCAATTCATGGCATAATTTTTCGCAGAAATTTTCCCAGAACATCGGCCCTTTTTACCTAAACCATGATCCGGTGCACATTCATGGCCTATGATTGTACCCTTTCTTCGTTTCCAAACCAGGGAAGAAATTTTTCGGTTGTTGCGCGATCATGTATATATCATAAACTGTATATATAGGCAGGAGAGGATAGTTCGCTTTTCTGAGGTGAGAGACTTTTTTATTTCATAACCAGTTGCGAAAATAATAATAGAATAATGTCACTGACAATAAACCTATCAACATCACCGCAGACACTGAATTGGGACAGTTTGTTTTTTCTTATTAAACTGTCTGAAAGAAGAACGGCTTTCATGCACCTCTTTTAAAATAAAAAATCTTTATTAAAAAAAAAATTATAATTATTTATGCTAGCAGTCATCCAAAATAGCATCTTAAACATCACATATGGTTTCTTTAAATTAGTATGCTATAATAATGTTAGTATTTGAAACAAACACACAATTTGGTTACATTAAAATGTTTAGAGTATTTAATTACATTGCAAACTTTTATTACTTTCAATCCCAAAAAACAGTTAGCTAATTTATTGAATGTGTTCTAATAAAACAAACATTAGCCAAAGCTGATTGTTTAGCTACATTTTGCAGCTTTTTTGGTTAAAGCTGCAGTTAACAACTTTTAGTCATCTTGTCCATTCTTTTACAGGAAAATATTTGTTTATTTATTTGTTTTATAATCATTTGTTTTGTTTGTCTTATATTTGCTCAAACATTGGTGTTTGTTAGGCTATAGATTATTATTTTGCATTTAAAAAAATTGTGGTGTCAATTCTGTTTTTAATTAGTCTTTTTATTATTATTTTGTTTATATATATATATATATATATATATATATATATATATATATATATAAGCACAACAAAAAGTACAGATAAGAGTACAGTTAAAGTACCGGATCTATAAGTGGTATCGGCCCTGTTTTGACACCTTGTTTGCAAGCAGTGTTCACAAATATGTCTGAAGATTTTATCAGAGAAGATTACTTTTTTGCCCAGCCTTACTTATCTGAACCATAACTAAAAACATGTAAATTGTACATTAGAATGCTGACTCCTGCATCTGCATCTATTGTGTGTCTTAATTTGTGTTTAAATGAAGAACAGATTTGGAACAACATGAGGGTGAGCAATTAATGACAGAACATGTAATGATCACATCCCCATTTTTCCCAGTAAATATAGTATTTTAAAGATGCTTTTGACTTAGAATTTATACATACTGTACAAAGAAAGCGAAACAAATACGAAAATAATAAATTTAGAAAATAAGTTATGTGTAATAAAATGGAATGACACATGGAAAAAAGTACTGAGCTACTGAAATGTATTTAATACTCTTTACAAAAGCTTTTGTTTGGTAATGACAGGTTCAAAATGTCTCCTGTATGGAGAAACTAGTCATATGCTTTGCTCAGGTGTGATTTTGGCCCATTCTTCTACAGAGTTTTCAAGTGTTGAAGGTTCTGTGGGCCTCTGATCTTTAATTCCATGGGATTCAAGCCATGTGATTGGCCTGGCCATTCTACATGCTTTTTTTTTTTCTTTTTTTCTGAAACCAGTTCAGAGTTTCCTTTGCTGTGTTTAGAATTATTGTCTTGATGAAATGTACACCTTTATTTCATCTTCATCCTGGTACTGTTGGTGTTGATATTGAACCAGCTAATATTTATTTCCACTGAGTAGGGCAGAATTGCTTTCTAGTTACTGATCGATTTGGTAACACTTCAGAATAGGGGTCCAAAATAATGCATTAGTTAAGCATTAATTAATGGTAAATCTGTTCATAATTAAGAATTAGTTGAGCAAAAACACACTAGTAATTAATTATTAACTTAACATTTTTAACAAATCATTAATTAGTAGTGTGTTTTTGCTCAACTTATGCTTAATTGTGAAGAAATTAACCATTAATTAATGCTTAACTAATGCATTATTTTGGACCCCTATTCTGAAGTGTTACCATTTTGTTTTCTTTGTATGTATCAATTACGTGAATTGTTGAAATCCTTGAAATGACTTGTAAATACATTATGTGCATTTAATCCTAATACTGAAAGCTGATGTCATGGTTTCAATGTTTTCATTCTTACCTGTAAATTAGAGTCTCATCAGCAGTAGAGTTATACTGTATTTGATACATCCACACCAGGCTGGCTCCCATCAGTCGTCCTTTATCCCATCGCACTTGTGCTGAGGTAGAGGTCACTCCTTGTACTCCCACCATCTGCTCCTCAACCCCTTCACTAACCACATCTTCACTCTCTGCCTGACCCTCCTCTCGTCCCTCCTGAGGGTCACCGTTACTATCCAGACCAGGGCTTTGCCCACTGGAAGTCTTCCCTCTGGTGATGTCAGATGATCCTGGGTCACGAGCTAACAATACCGTTCCATTTCCACGATGTGGGAGGGGAATGACCTTCAAGTCAACAAGTGAGGTGGCTTCACCTGCAGCATTGATAGCAATGCAAGTGTATGTACCATCATCACGGGCAATAGTTACATGTAGCTCAAGAGTGCCATTTCCGAAAGATGTGGTACGACTGGAATTGCCAATGATGCGGTCATCTGGTGAGACCCAGTGCACCACTGGCTCTGGATCACCAATAGCACGACATTTGAGCGTTGCCCTTTGACCCTCCAAAACCCAGAGTTTGTGTGTATGGCGGGTAATAAGCGGAGGTTCACATGCAAATTCCTCCTCAGGTATAGACCAGAAATAACGTCCTGCTAAATGAAGGGGCGTAGCACACGTTTCCATATCATCACTGCGTATCAGCCTCCTCAACCAAAGCAGTTCACAGTTGCAGTGTAATGGGTTACCCCCAAAATTTAAATTGATTATGGCATTGTAGGGTGTAGGGCTGATGACCCCCGTCTGAGAGCGAGCAAACAACGGATCAGGTGGTAAAGTCTGTAGGCGATTGGAGGTCATGTCCAGTCGGGCTAGTTTGTAGAGCTCACTAAAAGACCCCTCAGCAATCTGGTCAATGAGATTGTGATCTAGGTTCAAAGTGTGCAGACTGGCCATACTCTGAATGGCATCCCAGGGAGCCTTGCGCAGATTGTTATATGATAAGTCCAAATCCTCTAGAGTGAATAAAAAATCATCAAAGGCCTCAGAGGAGATATTAATGAGTTGGTTGTTGTTGAGAATGAGATGCTGCAGGTTTATTATGCCCACCAAGTCTCGTGGACCAAGCTCTGAGAGTCGATTCCCATCTAAGTGCAATGAACGAAGACTTTCCAGATCTGCAAATGCCAGTGGTCGGATCTGACTGATGGTATTTCGGGATAGTGTCAAATCCACCAGTCCCGTCATGTTGGCAAAGTCAACACCTCCCACTTCTCGAATGAAGTTATCGGCAAGGCGAAGCTCAACAGTTCGGCGGTCAATGTTTGGCGGGACAAAAAGAAGACCTTTGTCAGCACAAAGAGTGCTTAGAGATTCTGAGAGATTCCTGCAGACGCAATGGTAAGGGCACGCTGACACTACACCCCACGTCTCACCAGCTACAGCTCCTGGAATCTGACTGAAAAGAGCGGGCAGCAAGCAGGCACAAGTGACCAGTGCCAGCCAGTGCCCTAATTGCAGTGGTGTTGGTGAGGATGTGTCTGGAGGTGAGTATCTGCTGGTGAACTTTGCAAACAGCGGAAGAGAGGGTTTACGAAATGCTTCAGAGGGTTTGAGGATATTTTGCTTCAGATGGATGGATGGATGAGTGGGCAGTGAAGGGGAGTGTGTGTTTCTGTGAGGATGGCATAAAATGTGGGACGAATGTGGTTTTCTGAATGGCTGAAGGGGTGGGGAGTCTTGCATGGTAGATAGGGGATTGATCCACAGACCTAGAAAAAGCAAAAAGAGAAAGATATCAGTCATCAGGTTTTAAGTGTCAACATTGTAGTGCTGATTTGTGTGGTTTCTTTAACTCTAAATGAGCTCATGCAGTTGCTCTCCACAGGATTTTTTACGCTTGGGCACCCTGTGCATAACTGCATGTAAAATTACAACAAAAAACCAATGACATAACCACACTCTAAAAAACACTGTTAGTGGAAACTGTACCATCTATAAACCTAAAAAAGCATGGAAAGGCCATTATTATTACAATTATTTTAGTGCTTCTTGGATGTTGGAGCTTGTAAATTCACAGTCTCACCATACTGTGTGTTTTCTTTAGAGGAGGTTTTCTTCAAGAGACGTAAGAGCCACAAAAGCAATAGTCATTCACTGAAACTTAGCACCGATGCACAAACTCCAGCGAAGATCACATAAAAATGCTAATTACAGGTTTGAGACTGAAAAATCTATAATATCTGTAATTTGATCTCTTGCGCCAATTTGTCCCTTGTCATTGTAAAATATGGGTTTCAACCCAGAGATGAAGCTAAAGAGGTATTAAGTTCTTTGAAAGTGTACATCACACTTTTGTCATACATTAGCGCATTCAGGAAATGCTCTTTAACTGTGTCACTTAGCACTAAGTGCATGTTATCATGCAGGTACAAGCCAAGGAAAAAAGCTATCAGAATCAGCAAGAAATGTTCCATTCCTGCTTGTATACAGAGAATTTGGAACACAGGTCAGACAATATGACTTATAAATCAAACATTCTGTCTTCCTCATGGCCAGTGTTGGGAAATGTTCTCTAGTTTTATATATCAGTGTAGGGTAAGTTGTATTTAGAAGTGAATAATACAAATGGTCTGTGAAGTGACTTTTCAGACTTCTAAAAGAGCAAATCACAGAAGCCCATTTTTATCTAAACAGCCCAGTTGTTTGGTGTTTGAAGAACAATAGCCTTTTTTTGTTATTATGGCGTACACAAAATATGGCATGACTTCATCTGCAAAGAAGAAAAATGTTCGAAACCTGAGAGTGAATGATAGTGACTGTCTAACTCAAGAAGCATTGTGTCCAAACAGCACAGAATTACTGATGCAAAGTGACAACAAGCCTGCAATATTCAACTTGAGGATCCCATTTCCACAAACACCAACCACAGACAATTTCACAAAGCCAACATCTACAAAAGCTGTAACTGCTAAAAGTTTAGTCACAGAATCCAGTCTTAAGATATGAAAAAGACATAGTCAGACAGTTGGAGCTTAGTTGCCTGCTCAATCACCTGACTTAAATATTATCAAAACCACTGTGTGCAGCTTTTCTATTCATTTATTTAATTTGTGGAATCGTTTGTAATGATCATTACTTGTCATGTAATCATTCATACATTTATTTTATTTATTTATATTTATACAGTATATATATATATATGTAGATAGATACAGTAGATATGTAAAGACAGAATTGTTTCAGAATTGTTTGTAAACCCATTATAAATGTTAGAAATGCATTGCTAAAACGTGTTACAAAGAATGAGAACTATTTGAAACTTAATGGTGGAGTTATACGGTTTAACAGTTTTTCACCATTTTCATGAGCAGGATTTAGAGGGCGGGTATAAATCGGAAGCTCATTGGCGCAATGGAGCCACCGAGCACTGTCACTCTGACGAAACTATAAGAGCTTTTTTGAACTTGAAGCAACACTGACTGAATCGCAAATTTTTTAATAACTAGAGCACATAAGCATCAGTGGTTTGTCCGTTAAATTATGAGTTGCTGTCATTACCGTTAGGAAGACAGTTGACAGAGGCGGTAGCTTTGCCATGAGTGGGTGTGGTTTCAGTGCCACAAGCAGACACGCCCCCAGAGTTTGAAAGCACAGAGTATGGCTTATTTTTTCACGATTTTGATACTTTTTTTTTTTTTTTTTTAACATTCACTCACTGCTTCTGTAGGTGAGGGTGGATCATGAATGATTAGCGCGAATATAAACGCATTTCAGTTGATCAAGGGTGCATTTCCTTCAGAACCAAACGTAACATCTTCAGTCATTTAGATGATGGGGGTAAATGACTACTGCTATACGTTCAACATCAAAACAACTCGCTTAGGAGTCTTGCTTGTCTCGGTCTGATGACGACTCACTCAGGGCAGCTCAGAGGTAAGACACCAGTTCAGTCTGTGTGACACGCTGCTGTCAATCAACTATTGTGGTAGCGGCCTCTGTCGGTGCGATGCCACACCGACATGCATTTGAGAATGGGTGGACCTTTTTTTTTGTAAGGTGGTTGTGTACACATACTCCCTACACACATTTCAGTCCAAACAGCTTATAAAAGTGCATGTGGCACCAGATGACCCCTTTAAATAATTTCCCTTAGCTTATTTTTAGTAGCTTTTCTCTAATTAGACTAGCAAGCCACATCTTCAAAGTAACTGCTCACGTCAGACTCACATCTGTAACAGTAATCTTTAAATAACCAGTCCCAACTGTTTGTGTCCATGCAGTATTTCACATACCCATGAATACACCTCATTAGTAGAGTTGGTGCTTGCTCACCCCTCTTCAATATTATTAACAGTAAAGCAGTAATTATGCAAATTTCTAACCGACAAGATAATAATTTTTGCAAAGTCATTACACTGAAAAATGCAGATAAATATAACCAGGGAACAATCAGACTCTACTTAATTAAGCATGCTTTTCAGCACATTACTCATGAAATAGTGACAGATTGTTATTTTGTGGTTATATAACAAATTGAGGTGAGTCCTCAGAAATGGTAGGGATCTTGAACATTTTTAATGTTCACATAGAAAGTGCCTGATTAAACCTCATGGTTAAATAGATTACTGTATTGATTGGACAGCTTATCCTAAAAGATTCTTACAGGGACCATTAAGATTCTTCTTACAGCATTATGGTTGTCAACAATATTGTAACTAACTATGGTATTTGGCAGCAAGTATGGTTGCCATGGTAGGTGTTTTCAAGGCATAAGTCATGTATGGAAATTCTATAAATGTTCTCCCCCTCATGTCATGTCTGTATAACTTGCTTTTTTTGTGGAACAGGAAAGAATAGTGTTTACTATACATACAATGAAAATCAGTAGTGTTCAATGTTCTTTTTTGAGTTGAAAAAGGAATAATGAAAGTCATTAAACAGTTTGATTTCTGGAAAAACTATCCCTTTAAGCGATGTCAATTTATTAAAGACATATGGAGTATTCCCAGTGATTGATATGAGATAGAGATATGCAGTAAGAAATACATTTGTTATGGTTGTGGAGGAAGAGGAAAGTGCAAACGAGTGCAATTTCTAATGTGACTTTTAATGTCTTGTAACTATGCATTCCCAGAAGTCTGTGGCAAAGTATCGACTTCATCTATGTGGTCTGTCTCCGACCTCCTGTGACCTTTCTTCCTTCTCATCTCATCTCCTCTCCCTCCCTGCCTATTTCTTTTCCACGCCCCTCTTTTTCAGTTTCCTTCTATTACCCAAGGTTCTGCTTATCACCTGTGTCCACTCTTCCCATCTGCCCTTGAGGTAACTTGAGATGTGGTGCAACATTAGTTAAATATCCCTCCCCTCTCTCCATCTCCCATTCTCACCATCTTTAGCCACCTGAGAACAGACCAGCCGAAATAGATCTTGTCTCTTTTCTCTATCGATCCGGCCGCCCGGGATAGATAGCAGCCCTTCCTCAATATTATCAGGCCTCTTCCTCCTACCATCCTCTCTCCCTCTTTTCTCATCCTCCGCCCTCTGTGTCCTTTACTCATATTCGTTTCTAAGTTCAGGACATGCCGGTGCTTGTCTTGGTCTAATTTTATCTTCTAGAGCTATTGGGTGTGTGTGCATGTGTGTGTTGGTAGGGCGTAGATTAGATTAGAATAGAATATAAATTCTGGTAATCCTTTTGTAATCCGTAATGTTATTCATGATTCAGACTGAATGAAAAACTACTGCGAGTGCCTGGCTTTAGAACGTTATAACCCTGTCCATTATGTGTATGGTGTGTGTGTGCGTGTTTGTCTCATGCTGAACATCTCTATGCACTTAGCAACTCCCTCAGCCCTCTTTCGCCAACACATTCTGTCCTCAATGCACCCCTCCTTTTTCCCCGTATCCCTCGCTGCATCATATTAAATCAGACGCAGAGTTCTTCTGCTGTTGCCAGTGTCTCCACAGCTTCAGTAGCCACAAAGCAGATGACCGTTTGCTAATAATTATCACATCAATTACGTTCTGTACCATACACAACTCAGAAGAGAGCTGTCATGCACACAAACACACACACTGTGGCTAAAAGACGAATTGAAGCAGCATTGACTGAGTAAGAATCATTAGCATCCTGGCTTATTTTTACAGACTTCTTGGTGCTCAAGTTGCACAGCAAGATTTTTTTTTCTCATTCCACAAAGGTGTTTTTTTTTTTTTTCAGGGCAGTATGTCACCATAAACACACTGCTCAGAGAACTGTCATCAAACCGGCAGCTTCATGTTATTTTTTAGTGTAGTCACTGTTATCCAAATCTAGCATTTTATTTTATTATTTTATTTCATAGGGTATATATTTAGTTGGTAATTTTGTTAATTGGTCTAATATAATAATTTTTGGCAAATTCAGTTACATTTACATATACAGTACACATACATTACATAGCTTACATTTATTATCAGTTTAATTTACTGTGTATAGCTTTTCATAATACATATAACGTTACAGTAGTTCACTATAAAGCACCAATGACAAAAAAAGTCAGAGGTGACTTTTTTGCATACCTTTTAGCAATCAATGACAGCGACATTTTAATTTGCATTCTGTTTTCATGTAATTCAGAAATAGCTCATAGTCCAGGCATTATGGTGCAGTTTATTTTATGATTTCACTGACTGTTATTTGGGCCTTTAGGCTTTTCGTATAGTAAGACAGGTATAAGCCATACAAGTGGGATGTGGTGATGGGAAGAGGAGTATAGTGTGGGGTTCTGCCCATAGAAATGCTTTCCACTAGAACACAATTTATTGTCAACAAGAGTGGTCAGAATTTAGAGTAGGCAAAATCTCATAAAAGTGATGAGCGATAGAGAAGCGAAGTGCATTTCAGAGACAAGAAAGTCTGTAAAAATACTCAGAGAGCGCACTAAGGACTGCTGCCTAGTGAAGGAAGTATGTGTTTAGAATTGTGGGTGGAATTATGGACTGTAGTTACAGCATCCACCAGCAGTGATTTCAGCAAAACCTGAACCTGAACTGTTGATCAACAGTAGATTTGTGAGATTTCACATTACACAGTTGTTTTATATCATCACATTCAATTCAGTTGCAAAAATGGAGTTTGGGTTGAATTTTTTTTTTTTCAATAACGCTGCAAATTTAATGGTCGGGGAGGAACTAAGCTCTGATTGACAAATAGTGAAACTTTAGGTATTGTAAATTTTTTTTGGGATTCATCTCCAACAAAGTGGAAGCAGTATATATATACAAATAATAGAAAGACTGCCTTAACATAGAAATCACAAATACGATATATATATATATATATATATGTATGTATATATCGTATTTGTGATTTCTATGTTGAGGCAGTCTTTCTATTATTTGTGTGTGCTAGCAGGATACATGCTTCATGAGGACACACTATAAGTGTATAATGACATGGATATTACAACATAAATATTTTATGAGGACACATCCTGTTAAAAAAAAGCATACTAAACTATTTTTGAAAAGTCATTTTCTATGACAGCAGGGCTGAATGGAAAGAAAATGCAGTGTGTACAATATAAAAACCATTACCATTACGTCTATAGAGAGGCCCCATATATACAAATGTATGTGTGTATTTGTGGCTCAGGTGTATGGGAACAAAATATCTCCACAGAGACTGCAATATCCAAATTATTGTCTTTTTACTGTAGGAATATTTGTAAAAAATATATACAAATACAAAAAAATAAATATATATATATATATATATATAGTTAATAAATATCTATATAAAGTAAATAAAGTTTCTAAATCATACAGAATAATGATTTTTGATCATTTAACAATACCAGTAGTTTTGTGTGAGAGGCAGGGTTAGAGTAAGTGGATAGAAATACACTTCACACTGTATAAAAAAAATATTTTACCTATGTAATGTCACTATAAATCATGGAAACCAAATGTGTGTGTGTGTGTGTTTGCAAAAGCTAAAGGAAGACCTGGTTGAGACAGGTGGCATAGGTCACAATGAGTTTAAGTCTGCATTATGCTTTTGTGTGGATATAAAAGATGATCTGTAGATAGGTGTAGCCCCACATATATCATTCATATTATCTGATCTGTGGTATTAAAGACTTCTATCCTCTAATGAAATATCTTACTGTGAATTGAACTGGGGGATTTATTATCTGTGCAACAAAGAGAATCAATGATCCTCAGATGTCTCCTGCTTTTATAGGAAATGATCTCCAACACACACACATACACATGATCAAACGCGCATACACACACATAATCTTTGACAAATGGCTTTCATCTTCCTAGTTCTCATCTCACAGTTGTTCATCAACTCTCTCATATCTTCACCATTTCCCCCTGTTTTTTCTCTCTCTCTCTTTCTGACTGTCTGAGCAGTAGACGAAGTGACTTAATGTCATGAAGCCATTAGGATGTAAAGAGAAAAGGCAGAGATGTGTAAGGTGCTCACAAGATTTTTCTTACACCCAAACACACATGCACACTCAAATGCACTGATATGGGGGCGGATGACGGCCTGACAGCAGTGATCCATCAAGCGTCTGAAAGGGAACTTGCATACAACGAGCAAGAGAAAGAGAGAAATAGAGACAGAACTAGTGGAACGGCAGAGAAAAGTGTGTTGTTCTAGATATATAATAAGATGCAATTTAGGATAAATTATAACAATTAAAGAATAAAGAAAAATGTGCTTGTTATTTTTTTTAAGTAAATCAGAAGCAAGGCTTTTTGACTGCACAGAATGAATTTATATTTCAGTCGAGTTTTATTTATCTGACCCGACCGTGACCCTTTGAGCATTGCGTACTCAGACTCCCAGCATCGATCCTTCTAGGCATCTGATTATCCATCTAACCATGCCTCCATATCCCTGTCCATTTCTCTATTTATTCAGTCATCCATCATCTTTCCATTCACCCTACCAATTTGTCTGCCTGTATCTTTCCGTCTGTGTCTGCCATCCTGTATGAGTCTTTTTGAGGAGGTCAGTCTCATAATTCTCCTCATTTCCTGTACTTCAGTTTCTGAATTCACTGTTTCAGAGCAGTGAATCAGCAGAATATAAACTCTGATCCTTAAGCAAATTGGAATACGCTCGATATTCAGTATAATATGATACTCGTATCTGTCAGTCTGAATCTTGTATTTTATGTTTTACTGGCAGGTTTTGGTCCTGACAATTTACCCACACTGTCACTAGGTAAAAGGTTGTAAAAATGCTACAGTAAAAACCTGTTAAATGTTTAACAATAAGTTCCCCTACTATATACCGTATGGTAAAAAAACTGCATTGGACAGTTTGTATGTAATTTGTGTGTAACTTTACAGAAATATAAAATTTTTTAAATTAAATATAAAAACTCATCGCCAAAAACCAATGAATAAACTTAATTTAAGAGGTCTGTGATATCAGTTAATTTTATAACTAGGCGGTCCAGACCCAGTCTTAAGCATTTTATTAACTGTTCTGTATCAGCTATCCTAAGCCTGATCACTAATTTTATGTAAACTTTCACACAGGTGTTGTGCAGTAGGCATTTAAGTAGATTTGCCAACCACCATTAAAAAGAAAATACATGACATAGGAGAGCCAATGATGTCTAATTTAAAACATCTCACATGCTCAGTCTTCCATCTTTAGTGTATTTACTGCACTCTTTGCAACAAATCACTTATTAAAAGTAATTTATTTACCGTTTACTTTTATAAGTTGTGATACTAAATGAAATGGTGTTGCCAGATTAATGTAATTACTGAAATATCATATTGTGCTACAGTATGTACTGTGTAAACCCCCCTTTTTTTACATTTGAGCCCCTGCCCCTTAGAATCTCTCTGCATGGCCTTACATACAGTACACTAGACTGAACATAATAACCAGCAAACACTACCACTTAATTTATTTTGTCTCAAGCTATTTTTCAGCAGACCTAGTGAAATACCTGGATTGGTATCCCAGTGTAGAGTTTAGTACAATGTTGCATGCTCCTGTGAGCACCTCTTTCCTGTGTATCCTCCTTCATCAGAACCTGCTGTTCCTGCACAAGTACAAGGTAACTGCTAATGAACTTGTTCAGTTTATGTAATGCTGCTGCAGGGACAAAAATTCAGGAATGGAGAGAGAGGGTTGATAGACATGAAGGTAAGACACATATGACTGAGGAGAGGAGAGGAGAGGAGAGGAGAGGAGAGGAGAGGAGAGGAGAGGAGAGGAAAGGAAAGGAGAGGAAAGGAAAGGAAAGGAGAGGAGAGGAGAGGAGAGGAGA
>JAUCMT010000178.1:0-16040 GCA_032357475.1 Enteromius thamalakanensis
GGACAAGGAAATTGCTCTTTTGGTGATATTGTGGTGGGAACAAAAAGAAAATCAAACCGAAGATTCCATCCTCGCCACTAAGCAAATTCTTGCCTCTCTGTGCCCTCCATCTCATGGCCTCTTTGTCGTCTTGCAGGAGGACTTGGAGATTTGCTGAAGCGGGGTGGGTGACAAGCAGGCCGAGGTCTGCTGCTGGACTGCCGAAAACTGCTTCGCAAAATCCTCGATGGTGTCGCTGAACAGGCCACCCTGGGAGATGGGGGCATCCAAAAACCTGACCTTTTCTGCATCCCTCATCTCAGTCAGGTTGAGCCATAGATGGTGCTTTTGGGCCACCAAAGCGGACATCGCCTTTCCTAGGGACCGCACCGTGACTTTTGCCGTGTGCAGGGCAGAGGCAGCCTGGCCCGCAGTGCTGTAGGCCTCAGCAGCGAGAGCTACAATGGTCCTACAGGTCTTGGACGGGAGCCTGGCACGATTCCGCCAGGTGGCAGCGTTTCACAGGCACAAGTGCACAGCAAAGGAGTCATCCACAACTTCCTCAACTCCTCATGCACTTCCAAAAAGAAAATAACCGGAGTGGGCCGTGATCTGCTATCACGGTCATCACCAAGGAACCAATCGCCCAGTAGTGAAGTCTCCAGGCTGGGAGGTGTGGACACCACTACCCTGATGCTCATAGGGGCCCGGGCAATCAGCTCCGGATCAGATTCATCAGTAGCCTCAGCACCCAAAAGGCACGGCTCCCCTGATGCAGGGAGTGACATCTGATCATTCCTCAGCGCTCCAAACAAAACATAAGGACCATCCTTGGATGACCCCACCTAGAAGCCTGCCAGGACAGCTACTCCAGAAGGAGTGAGTGATCCACAGGGCAGGCTTGGACGATGTACAGTATTGTCATTGTAAAGCAGTGTGCGGAGGCGTGAGGATGCATTTGCAGGGTTTTTATCAAGATGGTGTGAGGGTGTGGATAATTGTGAGCAGGTGTGTGATTGCCAATCTGAGACAGGTGTGAGTGCGGGGTGCATGATGGGAAATGCAGTCCAGAGGTGATGGGGTGACTGTTAGAGTGTACTCACACTAGGCACTTTGAACCGTGCCCGAGTGAGTTTGACCACCAAAGCGCGGTTCGTTTGACTGGTGTGAGTGCTCCGAAACATGCCCGGGCGTGGGGGAGTGGGGAGGGGGGACAATCGCACTCTGGCTCGGTTCACGGCAACTATGCCTAGTGTGAGTATACCCTTAGTGGCTGAGGATGAGAGCTGACAGACCAAATCATAACAGTCATAGATATTGTATCATTAACATGTGACTACCCCACTAATCAGGCAGACTTGATCATTACCCAATCAGACAAAAGGTGATTTTGACACTTTATGAAGCAGTATGCACATCACTAGGGATCAAGACAAGCATCGGAAAATACAATTACATTTGCATTTGATTTTTTGGACAACATGCAGATGCAAGTTACAATTTAATGTCAAGGTCATGTTGGTCAGTTACATATTTTGATTTTTTTTGAATTTTTCAGTTACATATTTGAATGCCACAATTGTCCAATCAGAGCCATTTTTTACACAGCTCCATATAATAATAAGACATATTTTCTGATTAGTGTTATATTTTGACTGTTTATTTAAAAGGTTTCCTGTATTTTTTCCTGTAAAATACTTGACCCAGTTGTTTTGCTTTTCATATTTCAGTTCTGCTGCACCTATCTTGAGCTTTTTTTTACTGCTTCCCACTGCAGAATGAGTAAGACATCTTTACTCAAAGTCCCAGTGTGTTCATTTATAACTGGGGTTGTTTTGGGTCAGATATTATATCTCAAAGTCCCAAATGAATTATATTACGCTGTATGTTCTGGAACGCTTTTAACTTTTATTACAGCTGTAGGGATATTTTGCTTATACTTAGTACAACATTGCATCATTTAAAAGGGTGTTTTTATTAAGGGAAAGAACCCCACCTGCAAAAGTTCAAACACAAGCAACAGTCCAACAACTAACAGACCCATGTGGACTTTCACATCTCAAACTCCTTATGTTGATCATTAGGAACATGACAGCACCATTTCTTCCTCCTAACTAGCCTCACATTTGTTCATGCCGCACTGGTCTTGCTATGGTTTGGTGTGGGTAGAAGTAATAGTGAGGTGTGAAATTCTGAGCCACTTTGAGCAAACTGTGATCGCCTTATCAGTGGACCCTTTTTAATGGGATTTTCTGCTCTGCCCGCCAGCGCTGTTTGCTGCTTGTTGTCTGAGTGTCTCAAATCCAGCTAACATGCAAAGTTTGTTCCTTGAGAGAGAGAGAAGATTTAAGCAAACAGCACAAAGTCCAGATGGGGTCTTGGTCCTCTCTGTATCTCTGTGCATAAACAGACATGCAATATGTGTTAAGAATATATATACATAGGTTTAGATATATAGGCGATATAGGTTTAGAAATCTCCCATTCTCTATATCAGCATATGAAGTGGTTCCATTAATTATGTGGGAGCTGATAAAGAAATAATACTTGAAGTATAATTATTCTTCATTTACAGATTTTTGTAAGTGTGCAATTTAATTTGTCCTCTGAAAAAAAGGTTTAATGAGCGCACGGACCGCTTGCTATGAGATAATGTAGTACATTGTTAACATGTCTCATGACAGTAAGATCATTTCAATTAATCATTGGCTAAATAATCAGACTAAAAAACTTTTCTAAGTGCATTTCTAAAATTACATTTGCAACATAATAATGCAATATTTGCTTATCTTTTGTTATTTACAGATTCTTATTCATTCTGAGGGAGGGGCTTTATAAAACCAGAAATGAATCTGATAATCAGAGATTCCTGCCCCAGGGTGTAAAATAAAGGTAAATTATGTGAAAAATAATGTTTTTGTTTTTGTTTGTTTTTTAACGAAACATAAACACATGTTAGATTGCACCCTATAAACACAAATAAGCCTAGAAAAAAAATTATGATGATTATTCATTCATTTATTTATATTTCACATAATTTTAGTAAAATAAAAATTCATTTCTCCCTCACAGATTTGTGTAAAAAATTAGGGTGTTTAAATCACCATTAGAGATAAACATCATATTCTTATTTTATTTTCAATTTACGGTGTATTTTTCTGATATCACTGCACAATGCATGTTGAACATACATATATATAAAATTTTGTGCAGCCACTTGCCATTAAGTAACAATAACATGAAAGCGATGGCTAAACAGTTCACTAAGCCCTCCTCAAATAATCAGTATCAGTGTCAGTTTGTCTTTGTGTTGTATCTCACAGAATTAGAAAGATAACTCATTTAGTTGCTTTGTGTGGATGAACCTCTGCCTACAGTATATTCCGAATTACACAAAGTTATATGTAATGAGTTTAATGACTGATTAAGCAAAAAAAAAACAGTATATCAAAAAAAGATATACTTAAATAAATAGGGGTGGTTTGATGTGCATTTTTTAGCTTGCATTGTCATAAATACCTGTCCTTTTGATTTTGTGTTCATCAGATCTCAGTATTATTATTAGTTATATAGCAAGACTGAAAATTATTATTACTCTTGCATTGCATTATCATGAGCAGTTATGGCCCGTATAAGCCGTTCTCTTTGTATTTAGAATTCCTAGTCAATCTAAGCATATTGGTCTTTTATATACTGTGGCTTTGAGTTGCAGCGATATAAATGTAAATCATATAGTGTCCAATGAGCCTTATAAAATGCACAGTCATTTCAAATACCATGACCAGCCCAAATACCAAGATTAATGCCCTTAAAAATCATGAGAAATACTTTAGTATCCAATGGATTTTCTCAGCTTTTTGTTTTAGCCAATTTTGTTTTCCTGAAACATCATTCTTGGTGCCAGTTTGTGATGGTTAAAAAAAGGCTAAATAAAACATGTCTCAATTTTTTTTTTCTTCCCATTTCACTACTGTCTCATAAAAGTAAAATAATTCTGTGTAAATGGCCTCTAAGCCGACAAATTCTTTGCATTAAAATCCTCATATTCACATGAGCACAATGCTATCATTTTTGCCCATTTTATTTTTCTCTTCTCAGTAAAGCCTTTGTTCCTGGGATTATCTAATGGCCTATGAGTGTCTGCTCTGGAGGAAAGGATTCCATGGCTTAGAGCTATCTGATAACTAGGCTACGTATGAGCTTTTTCATTAGAGACAGTCAATTATCTTCAGAAGGCTTGTTGTGTAAAGTGTGATGGGACACGGCCTCTTGTTTGATTCAGACTTTTAGATGTGATCTCTGTACATCAGCACTCTCATGAGAGAAGTTGACAATATAGAACACAATTCATTCAAATTCATTCATTTTATGAAATTCCTCCTATATATTAGGGAGATACTAAATAAGGACAGAAAGACATGCACACAAAAGAAAAAAAGAGAAAAACATTTGAATTTCTACTTCTATTTCTACTTCTATTTCTACTATAGATATACTATAAAAAATTTACAAAAGTCCTCAAATTCAATACATTTTTGTTTATTGCCACATCAACATTTGTATTTTTTATTTCCATGTAAATAATTAAGAGACACTGAGGATATATTTTTAATAGCAAATTGTAGTCATTTTTAAATGTACTTTTCAAATTAAAATTAAATACTTAGAATGGTTTGATCATGTACGTAATGATGAAGTATGTCAGATCTTTCTACTGATTATAAAATGCTGCATTTTCATCTGATACACACTTCATCTTGATTGTCCTCTAGCTCAAGTTTCAGTAAAAAATAAAAAAAATAATTAAATGAAAAAGTTTAAAATTAAGTTAATCCTTTTGAATTTATTTCTTAATTCTGTAGCTCTTCCGAATCATGAATCCAATCTTTTTAAGCTTTTAACAAACAATATTTTAAATTGCATTTAAAAAGACATTGATTACATGTAAGTCAGTTTAATGCTCTTTACTTCATATTTCTATGGTCGGGTAGTGAATTTTGTAATCCGTGTGATTAAAGCAGAATATTTTGCTTGTATATTTTACAATGATAGTAATAAATCTACAGCTCCAGCATTTTATGTTCAGTAGCTAGCCAAAACCAATGTCTAAAACCTCCCTTACACTTTGTCCCTGCACCACTTGGCTGGCTCTGTGCTCAAAAAATCAGCGTGATCTCTTTGTGCGAAACTCCTTTTGTGATGCTAAGGCTGCCATTCTCATTCTCTCTGGATTCCTCATCATGCACCTGAGCATGCTACACATCAGTGTTTCATTGACAGTTGATGACAGGCTTTTTTATAGCAGAGATCTTTCTGTAGTAATAATCTTAATGTAGGCCGATCAATGCACACATCTCATCACCACTGAAATTGTCTGTACATGAAAACCGATAGAAAGGCAAATGAACTGGTGAATTTAAAGATGTAAGGCACATTGATCAAAACTCTTAGCATGTATAGCATGCACATGTTGATCAGAGTTTAATGTTCAAAAGTCCACATCCTTATAATTTTGGTAAACATTATGAGTTTATTCATAGTTAAGAACAAACCTTTTCAGTTTTATTTATTTGATTTGATTGTTTTACAAAATGGGATGCTTTGAACATTCAGTGAACATTTAAAAATAACATATTTATAACTTAATTGGAATATTTTTTGAATGCTAGCAATTATTATTGCTTTTTGTTCCAGAAGGAAGTCCATGAAAATCAGTATGTTAAGGCCTTTAAAAAATATGAGATATGTGCTCTGTGATTCAGTTGCGATAGTTATCTAGCCATTCCAATAGAGTTTAGTGATTTGTGAGTGCGAGGGAGCGTGTAAACCCAAAGAACTGTTCTGATTGGCTATTTTGAGATTGATTGTGTGGCGTCATGCCTCATTTCATGTTCAGATAAATCATTTGGTGCTGGAGCTTTGCCAAGTATTAAGACACTGTGTTACAGCTATGCTTATTTTTCAAAATCTAACCATATACTCAAATGGCTTTTGACATTTCTTAATTGCATTTTTTCTATTAACTATTTTTATTGTTATATTTTTGTATTATATGTATATATGATCATTTAGATACCAAAATACAGCAATCAATAAACCAATATAACCAATACATATATATAGTAAATGACAAAAAAAAGACAAAGACAAATAAAACATTTTGGAATGTCAGATAAAAGACCTGCTCATGTGTTACATATAGAGACTTGGGGTTGTTCAAACTTTCTTCAAATGAGGTGTGTATGTTGCTTTTTAATACCAAATTGAAATCTCTCTTAAATTAGAATCTTTTTCTTATTGTTCTGAAATCAGTTTTATCATAGTTTTGTAATAGCCTTTATCTGCTAGGTGAACCACTGAGCGCCATAAAATAATGACTTTTTATATTTTAAAAATTGTTTTACATTATGGTTTTACAATTTAATTTAACATAGTGCATTTTCTCAGGGCAAACGTAGTGTATACAAATGCTAAAACAATATTTTTTTAGTTCTCAAAAATGATCTTTTAAAATATTTTTATTATTGTTAATACTGTTCTGTTAATATATGTTTTACACTGAGACCACGTAATACAAATAATAAGCCAATGCTCAATATGCTGCATGTAAATAAATTGTATTTCTATTTAAATTTTTTTCTTTCAAAATACGTTATTCTTACAAAACAAGAAGTCTAAAAACACGTGCATTTAGAGCTTAATAATGTGTTTACACCATATATTTATAAAGTCAGAAAAAGTAAAACAGTAATGAGACATGTTTGTTTGCATCCAAGCTGTACTCATCACCTCTGTCCCTTTAAACCTCCAGCTGGTTGGCGAGACTCCTGCGGTGGCATTTAACTGAGTGGGTGACGTCACTAAACTTTCCAACGCGCGGTGTGTGTGTGTGTGTGGAAGATGAGGGAGTGAGTGTGTGTAGAAGACAGCGTGTGCGTGCACTGCTCTGCTCAGGACGCGCGAAGGATTCGTGTTTTTCGGTGAGTGGATCGTACTTTTCCTTTGGAAAGTAAGCGCCTCGGGAACGCGGATTGTGTTTGTACGTCGCATCTCTTAAAAAAGAAAACTTGGAAGTCCTGGAAAGTAAGTCAGCCTTTGTAGAGAACGTGTGTAAAACTTTCTTTTACAATCTGTTCGTCAGATGAAGTAGTTTCAGCCATGATGTAAACATTGGTTTGTTTAAAGCAGCATCCTAGAGGAATGTTATGGACGGGGTTTTTAAGGATGGAATGCGCTCGAGCAGGTTCCTTCTGTAACACGGATGCACGAGACCCAGCAGGCGGGATCTTTTACTGTGGTCTTCAAATTGGCAAGTGGATTTTATGGAGTAACGTTAGTCGTGTATTTGTTGCTGGAAATAGATGTTGCATCTCATTAAGCTTGGATTTGGGTTTTAATTTGCAGAAAAGTGCAGGCTATCGATGCGCCTGACAGCTGTTCATTGTTTGTTTTCAGAGTGATGCTGTTTAGTTATTGACGCTATATATCTTAACGTTTTTTAGGTGAATGGTTTCTACCCTGTAGTATTTTTTTTACCCTCTGTATTGTGTGAGAGAAAATATATTTAGCAGACAGTTAAGCAGGCAGTGCATTAGACAGTTCTCCACTTCACCTGTATACACAGTACTTGCCAAAGTAGGCTTATTAGTCTGCCTTTCTTTTTATTTGTCTGTCTATATATATGCTAATTTGTTTGTCTAGGTGTCTGAGGTGTTTGCGTTCATCTGTCTAGCTGTTTGTTTCTTGTCTGATAGGTGCTGTAGTAGATGCCTTTCAGTCTGTTTTTTATATCTGTTTACCATGTCTGATTACTGTCTGGATATATGTCTGTCTTTGTATTGATTTGCTTTAAATTTTTATATTTATTTTTTGCTGTTTATTTGCTTTTGCATAGACATATCATGATCATATTAAGTATTTAATTTCTATAGCGTATACAAAGGTTTCATCCTACTTTTTTTTTCAGTAGTTAAAACTTCTTTTGGCCCATGTAGTGCCCCTGGAAAGGATTAATGATGTCTGTCCATGGATACCTCTAGAGGCCATTTCCTGGCTGTAATCTGCATGACAATACCTTTTCCTTCAGTGTGAGCCAGTCAGATGTACCGAATTTACAGTCCCTCTCTGAGAAAAGCAAACTGATCACTGAATCTCAAGTCCTCCACCATTCTGCTATCGCAAATATTCTGCCAGTATGGGCAGATTCATTCTTCTTGCAATTCATTCTCTGTATTAGAAGACTGTAATAATGCTACAGTAAAAACCTGTTAAATGGTTAATGTTAAGTTTTCTTACTTAGTATATGCGGTAAAAACTGTACTAGACATATACAGTAGTATACCGTTTTTGGAAGTGAAAAAGAATGTAAAATTTGCAGTAAATAACTGACATACCCAGATTTCTCCATTACATTTTATTTTTTGTTGTTGTTGAATAACTGTTTCTTTTTAGTGTTTTACTCATCAATTGTGTAAATCAGGGTTGTTTGTTACATCTAATGCTGTTAGATGAATGTTTATTGCAATATTTCAGTGTTTGTGTGAATGACACTTTGCAACTTTTACATATGTTCATATTTAAAAGCTTATCAGTGTATTACAAAGATACAAAACAGATTTCGTACTTAAGTTGGTTGGTATATTAACATTATACCTGTATAAGCTAATGAAATTATGGTATTTAAACGTAAATTTAAGTTAAATTCATAAAACCTAAAATGTTGCTACCATATTTTTCTACCACAGCTGTTATTTTATTTATTTATTTTTTTTACCATAGATTTAATGGTAATATTTATTATGAAAAGGACTAATAAAAACTTGCATGCATAACTTTTGTAAGTAAATAGAAATATAAAAATATACACTGCGCTAGTGCTTAAAATATATTTTATAGAAATACATTTGGGGAAAAAAAACATGTAATACCTTTAACAAAATAAATAATAATGTGAATAAAGTTACAAGGCAAAACACAAATCAAGACTTTTCAAAAACCTTTAGAAATTTAGAATAAATGAACTCTTTGTATTCCATTTGTTTTAAACTACTGTAAGTTCAAATATGTGGAATGGATGGAATGGAAGTGAATAGCTTATGTATAACTATTATATATAACGTATACTGTATATGATCTGTTCCTTACACACAACTTTTTTTGTTGAACACTGAAATAATCAGTTTTGTTTTTATTGGCTGAATAAACTTTTTTTGTAGAGGAAAGGGGTTAAATGTAAGTTTGTTTTTATTTTTCTCGCCTATATTACTTTGAAAAGAGGAATAATATCACACCATATGAATATTTTAATGTTCTCAGTTCTCTTTCTAGGTTTGTGTTTGTAAGTTTACTATGTAGGCCTTTGTTTGTCTAATGGAGGACATTATTATTGTATCCAAAAACTTTGGTTGGCTTTTATGTGTAATGACTCGTTTCCTTTCTGTCTAAAACATATCACCTTTGTTCATAGATTGCATAGATGCATTACTGATCTAAAAGCATATTTGTTTTTGTCTTTTGCAAACAAGAAACTCCAAAGCTCTTTTTAATTACAAATGCCCAATGTAGTTGATTATTCAGGATGGATTTCCTTTATGAATGAAGTGGGGAGGTTTTTTAATGTTTGCAAATGCAGTTGTTAAATTGCCTCTGAACTGGGAAGTTAATAAATGTGCAAGATGTTAATTTTCGGTGATGTGCTGATTTGCAATTTTTATAGCTCCAAAGAAGTGAAGGTTCTGCGGAGTTATACACGCATTAACTTATCTTATCTAAACGAGGACAAGCCAGAGCCTTTACTGTTTTTATATCAAGCTAATTATAAATACTACCGACTAACCTTAACCCCTAAATTGAAACGTTTGCAGTTATATAATATATATTTTATTTATGCATGAATAAAATTTCATATTGAGGGCAATCCTGGATATCCCTAAGGATGGTTTTGTCAGATTGAGCTCACTTCTGTGGACAAATGTGTCCCCAAAGTGTAGTTAAGTAAATCCACATAAACGTATATTAGATTTGCATTCTTTGGCGTGCATTAGTCCTTCAGAAACCTTGAAGAAAGGAAAAATCGAATTAACTATCTGTTAATAGGCCTAGCACAACTTACAATGCATAACTGTAATTGCATTACACATTGATTATTTCAGGGGTGTTCAGCTCTTCTATTCTGCCGTCCTTTTAGCATAAATATCATTCTTGAATAAAGAGTATTTTGCTTTTTAGGCTCAGTGGTATTCATGACTTGACTCTATTCTTCTTTTCTCATTTTAAACTTTTTTTTTTCTCTTTGCACTTACATACATTGAACTTCTTGTCAGATTGCAGTTTTAAAAGTACAATCAACTCCAGTTTTTGGCGTTACTAAATGTGAAAAAAATAATGATCAGAATCTTTCATCTGCCAGATGTATCTTTTGAAAGCACCAAATTGCAAATGAGGGCATACATAGAAAAGGATGAGGCAAACATCCAGTGACCTCATTACTGGTACAGACAGTGAATTGTCTGAATATAATGGCTCTGTCATGAACGACATGAATTTTTTACTTCATTACTTCATCATTTTTTTTACAACTAAAATTGCTTCATTTGTATTTAAAGTCCAGCTTAGAGGAAAACCATTAGAACTTGCAATTCAGCACGATTGATTGAAATAATTCTAATTAACTTGAAAAAAAGATTGGCTTTGTTGATTTAAAATTATTATTATTATTATATTTTTTTACTGTAACACTGGCTCAATCAGAAGCATGCATTAGAGTGGAACTGTTTTGCCTGTTTGAAAATATTCCTTTAAATTCGTCTTTGGTGATAATGATGAAAATGCGAAAATGAATGATGATAAAAGCAGAGATGTAAAACCCTTTAGTCTTTTATGGCATGTCCAGTGACAAACATTTATTTACTCAGCATTTTTCCCATAAATCTGTCTTATCTTAAATATTTTAATTAGGTTGTTACCTTTTCTGACCCCAGAGGAAGTGGTTGCCTGAGGAAAAATTAAAAATATATATATCTATGTTTATATATACTCTGCTGCACGATATGTGCTGCACTGAAGTATTCTAATCTATTCTTACTTTTGTGGCTTTTACCAAAGGACTGCGGAGGTTTGAAGTTGTACTTTTGACTCTCAAGCCCAACTTTGTGAGGGCAAAAGACATAGCTCTTGGGAGATAAATCTTATTACACTGGTTGCTTCTAGGCGCAGCCACTGTTTGAAATTAGTGAAACATTTGCTGACAGATTTATGCTGAAAATATAATGCATCTTTACAACGAAATATATCCTGTGAAATACTGGAATGCCGTTTTCTACTTGTTTTTAAGCAGGGTGTAATGTCCCCGCTCTGTTGTTTTGTGTATACAATTATCTTTTAGTGGTTTAGAATCATTAGTTCCAATCTTAATTATTTTGCATTAAAAGTATCTGGAAGCATTTTTTAAGAAATACTTTAGCATCGTGGTTTTTGCCATCCCATACAATCTAATTACTTAAGCTCCCATTAGAGTTTAAATCTATCAGCCAGCTGAAGCGAAGTTGTTTAAAAAGAACAAGCTGTTTGTATCTTAAATATTCTGCTAGGCCTATATAACTTGATTTGAAGTTATTTATGTGGGTGCCCTAATCAGTATGTGCCAAGTTCTTCCCAAGCTAGACCCATAAAAATCATTCTCATGAAACCCAATGAGATTTATTTTTCTTCATTACAAGGCTTGTCTCCATTGACAATTGTGCTAGAATGGGATTTGCCCTGATTTTATGCAGCTGTTGATGCCCAGTCTTGAGATGTCAGCACAAAGCAATTTACCTTTCCTATCCTAATGCGATAAAGAGATGATGGGTGCACCAACAGAAGCTGTTGTTGTGCTGCCCGACAGCTTAGTCCATCCAGTTTTTATGTTTTTTATTGATTGTAATTGTTTTAAGGCATAGGCCAAGTCTGAACTGTTTAATTTTACAGCATCTTTTACTGTGTCCCAATCATACCCTTCACAAGGCAAGAGCTTGTCAAATTCTTAAAATGTCCCAAATCGCAGTATTAGCACCTGTGATGAACATGTGATTTCCAGTCATTTTTCACCACTCTTAACTTGACTGTTGATGATTCACATGCCACTGTGATTTCTGAGTGCCTGTTCAGTGCCACATAATTTCCCAACCTGTGAAGCCATTATCATGTCTAATGTCACGCTTTTGCAGTAAAAGGCCAGGTACTATAAAAGCATCGCTGAGTTATTTGCAAACTAAATTGCGTGTGCAGTTCTGTTGTTTTCAAATGGCTCACACGGATGATATGCACACTTGTTGCCATGTAGTTCCTAATTTACATTTTTGAAAATGCCTTTTTAAATTGAGTCTTTCGCATGAGCAGGCACACTGTTTTAATGCGGAGCTGATTAAGGTCAAGTTGAAGAGAGAAGAAATGAAATCTCTGAAATATAATCTGCAAAGGGTGTATTGTGCAGGCTTGTGCATCATGGGAAGACTCGTGAGAGAACTGGTGTGTGAGGAGAATGTGTGACCTCAGGTGATGGATTATTGAAAACCTCTCCCACAGGACACTATTCTTCAGTGACGGGTATGGCTTAGACTTAGTGTATGCCAGTCAGCAAGTGTGTTTCATCCAGTGCTTTAGGTATTCTTTATCTAAGCCAGAACCTGGAGTGGCAGGTTAGAATGAAGGAATGAACAAAAATAGTTTTTATAATAGAAAATGCATACCTTAAAGGACCCTAGAAATAAAACTTATGCCATTGTTTACTCACCCTCATGTTGTTCAAAGACTTGAGGGGAAAGTTTTTGTTGTGTCTTCACACTTCATTCTTTTCCATACAATGATAGTCATATTTACCTTAGGGGGAAAAAACACTATGAAAAGTAGTTATGTGCTATACTGCATCATGAGAACTTTTAAAGGATTATCATTTTTTGCAGCATTGGAAAAATGTACCTCTACATTTCTTTGAAACTCAAAAAATGTATGATTCACAGCCCTTTTTAGCTGATATGGTATGGAAATAAAAAACACAGAAAACTCAAAATTATTTTCGCACAAGTTCTTTTTTTTCAAAATGTGGAAAAATTAAGCTGTTTTGTACAGCTAAAAATAACTTGTATGAATAATTAGATTTTCAAATGGCCACGCCAATTTATACAGGAAGAAAAAGGTGGATTTGACACATTAAATTATTGGTTATTAAAGATGCTTAGTTTCTTGCACAACACTGTTATGAATTTGTAACACAGTGCATGACCTATAAACTAAGTAATATGTTTGCATTGCTATTACGATGAAGTATGAGTCTTATGAAATACATCACAATAACCGAGATCAAATCAGACAAACAGCATGAATGCTTCAGCAAATGCATTTTTCTCATGTTTGCTTTTGTTAACGCTATCCATTTAGTGTAGGCGGGGCATAATTTTTTGCAATAGAGCATTAACCTTTTAGCACCACTTACCAGACATTTAATCTCCAAAATACTGTTAATAACCACCATAATAGAGCGTTGGCAGGTTCTCAATAATCTTTTTTGAGGCAACACATAATGTGCATTTAGCACAACTCATTGGACCTTTCACTTGAAAGTGTTGTGAAACGTGCACGAAACAGTTTAACTATCACCACAGGCACTGTTTTCCAATGAGCTTGGGTTTGCTTTGTGTGAGCAACAGCAGTGGCTGTTCTACGTAAAATTTCTCCCTGGGCGAGACCCCCTCCTAGCAGCCCCATTCCAACACGACTTTGTGTGTCATTTTATGCAGGTTTATGAAAATTATAATTCAACAGGAGACAGCACTTTCTCAGAGAACAGAAGAGCAAGATAGAATCAAGTCGATAGAATTGGACAAATGTGCGGAGTGTTGACCACCCAGCAGCGTCACAAATATCGGCCATGGAGACCCCTGCAGGGCCTTTGAGGCCGCCACACCACGTATCAAGTGTGCTCTGACTCCTAGCCTCGGCAGGAGACCAGAGGACCTATATGACATATTGATGGCATCCACTATCCCAACAGCTTAAAGTCTGCTTGGTTGCTGGAAGCCCCTTCTTCAGGAGACCAGAGCATACGAGCAACTGCTCAGACTTTCTCCACAGGGCAGCTCTGTGGACTGGACACACATAGTTTAGCTTCTGCTGACCAGGCTCCATGAAGAGAGGAGGGTTGAAGGTCTGTAGCACTACTGGCTAAGGTGTGACCGTAGGTACCTTGGGACTGTAACCCGCTCGCGGGAACAGGAATGCTTTGGCCATGCCAAGCGCAAAGTTGAGATGAGAAGGGGCCACTGAGAGGCCCTAAAGGTCACCTACTCTACTCAGAGAACACAATGCTAGCAAAAGTGTCTTTATCGCCAACAGACGATCTGAAATCTCCTCTATGGGCTCAAATGATGGCCAACTGACCAAATGGTGTTACTAACACAACAGCCAGGTCCCAGGTGATCACCCGGGAACGTACTGGGGGCCTCAACCTCAGCGGACCGTGGAGGAAGCATATGACCAGGGGTTCTTAACCAACTGTATGTCCAGCGAGAGAGGAGTGGTAGGCCGATATAGCCGCCACGTAAACCTTAAGGGTGGAGTGAGTGACCCCAGTCGCGAACCTAGCCTGCAAGAACTCTACTACTGTACCAACTGGGCAGTTAACTGGATCTTGTTGGCATTCTTTACACCATGAAGTGAATAATTTCCATTTTAGGCAATAAAGTTTTCTCGTGGATGGAGCTCTGGACTGGAGAAGGGTCTCTATCACCACGGTTGAACTCCGGACGGGGGTGAACTATTGTGCCCCCCCCCCTTGTGAAGGAAGGTCCCTTCTGATCGGTATCTCACACGGAGAGCCGTCTAGAAGGGTCCAAGAACCAAACTGCTAACATTTCTAGACAGTTGATGTGCCAACCTAGCTGGCGACCTCTTCACAGACCTCGGGCTGAGCGACCTCTCGTGATCACTCCCCAACCAGTAAGGGATGCATCCGTCGCTAGCGAAATGCGGCGAGCAGGATCTCCCAACACTGGGCCCTGATTTGGGAATGAAGGTTTCCTCCACATATCTAAGGCACGTACAGCTCGGCGTGACACTTTGATCATGCGAAGGGGATTTCCCCTCAGAGATATGCCTTTGTTCCTGAGCCACCACTGTAGGGGTCTCATGTACAGCAGACCAATAGGTATGATGTTGGACGCAGCTGCCATCAGACCCAACAGCTTTTGAAACTGCTTGGCAGTGAGTGACTGGCCTTCTTTTACTCTTGCGACAGCGGTGAGAATTGATTCTACTCGAGCAGGTGTCATTTGAGCCCGCATCTTGGTCGAGTCCCACACTACGCCTAAATAAGTGGTTCTGCTAGTATTAGCCAATCGCCGATGTAATTTAATATGCGGATGCCCTGGAGTCGCAGTGGAGCCAGCGCAGCATCCACACATTTTGTAAACATCGGGGTGAGAGTGCAAGGCCGAAGGGTAGAACCCGATACTGATATGCTTTGCCCCTGAAAGCAAACCTCAGGAACTTCCTGTGTGAAGGATGGATTGATACATGGAAGTACGCATCTTTCAGATCTATCGTAACAAACCAGTCCTTGGACAGGACTCGTGCTACGACTGAGGAGAGATGGGTTCCGTGTAATGCGGATTGTACCACCCTTCCCCAGAAGGGCCTTCCCTCAGAAAGTCCTTTAATACTTTACTAGGACTTCTTTCTCCCCTGCGAAGCCTTTTTTCTTTGCTGAATCACGACCCTTAGGTCTTTTTGGGTCTTAAAGGGCTCCGCCACAGAGCGCCGCCAACCCCCCTGCTGTTGTCTCTAGGGGGGAGCTCTCGAGGTGACGCTCTGTTTTTGCGTGTCTCTATATTGCCTGTACAAGGAGCCGGTACTGAAGTAAGATTTTTTACGGAAATATACAGGAATTATATTCAAATTAGAATACTATTAAAAGTAACCTCAAATGACATTCTCTGGCTGGTATAAGGGGCTTAAGGAGCAAAAATGCTGAGGCACAGAGAACTGGACAGGAAAAGGAGATAAGATAAACTGGGGCCCCTCTTGCCC
>JAUCMT010000179.1:0-16017 GCA_032357475.1 Enteromius thamalakanensis
CACATATAAACCTGTTTTAAGAGACTTGTTAAACAATATTAGCAACCCTTAAAATGGCATAATAGGGGCACTTTAAATCCCGTTACCATGTATATACTGTAAAGATTGTGGGGGTTTTTTTTGGTCGTATTATAAAAATTGGGTTGTCATGTTGGTGTGTTCATTTGTAGTTTTCCTGGCCCAGTAGTCTATCGGGTGAAATTTACTATAATGTGCACATGTAGAAGTTTAACAGAAATGTACCTGTCGAAGTCTTTAATGTAATGAAAGGTATATGTTGAAGTCTATTATGAAGTGCACCTGTTAAAAAACTACTTTGAAATGTGCATTTTGAGGACTATTATGACGCACCTAGGTTAAGGACTATTTTGAGGCACATATGTTGAAGTCTTTTGTGAAGTGCACCTGTTTAAAAACTACTTTGAAATGCGCATGTTGAGGACTATTATGAAGCGCACTTTTGAAACCGGTTTTAAGGTGTAGGTACTGCAAATCTATTAAATATGTCGTGTATGTACTGAGGCCTACTATAATGTGTATGTGTTGAATTATGATGTGAGTTTATGTAAAGTCTTTCATGATTTGCATATGTCGAAATTTTGTAGATTCGAGGATATATTTCACCCGTTGGTGTTTTTTGTATAGGGTATTAAAAGGTATTGTGCCTGGGCCTGGAATTACTGTGGGTTTTTTAGTTGTTTGCTTGTTTATTCATTGAGCTGATTCTAACAAAGTAAAAGAGAAATGAGCTATACATTATTTGGTTGTTTTGACTAAATTAGTAAACTGACCAAGAATGTGTTATTACAATTGTGGAGTGTTTGCATTGTCTGCAATGAAATAGTCAAAGTAAATTTAGAAATTTAGAACAACTTTTTTTATTTGTGGTTTTCCATACTTTCCCAACTTTTCTGATTTTTGGTTGTATACGTTTTAGTGCAGCAGCATTTTTGTGTGTAATTCCCCTTGGGGGATCCCTGGAGTATGATGAACCAGTGACGAAATCAAACATCAAATAAAGCAAAATAAAAGTCATCAAAATAAAGTAAATTAGTCATCAGGGGTCAGTTGCACCAAGTGAACGCACACTTGGTCGTAAGACTAGGCTAGACATAAAATGCGCTTTAAGCTGTGCATAGAGTTTTTTTACCCGTTGTACCATCTCAGCGTAGTGCTACCTCTGAGACAGAGGTAGGTGTAAAGTAAAAATTCTGAATTTGCTCAGACATTATTAGTTTTTAGGATTCATGTCTGATTGTTAATTATTACAAAGAAGCTCAGTGATGGCTATCTCCATCTACAAAATTATTTTTCAGGAAATAAAAAAACGGCATACTTTTTGAGTTATTAAAGGAACTGTATGTAAGAAATGTGTTGTAATAATCATAAAATGCCTCTGTTGTGTTCAACAGGCATTAAGAAAACATGTTAATTTCAAGTACTGGTTTCGCTGACAGCAGTAGTGCACCCTGGATATTCTTGTTTAAAAAGCACAGTTGCAGCCCTCAACTGATGTTTATGTTGTCATGTTTTGTTTTGGCCCGAAGCGCCACCCTCCATCTATCTCCCAATCACGAAGTCAGTAGTGTTTCGGCATCCAGGTTGCCTGCTTGTCAGAAAATACAGTGCATTTAATTTAATTCATTGTCATGTGCATTCGTTCCTGTTGGTGTCGTCAATCATGGCAAGCTGAGTGTGTGTCAAGTCTGAAAAGAAGGGGCCGGGTGAAAAAAACCCTCTCCAGTATTTTGAATTTGGACTGCAATACCTAGTTCAACAACAAGATGTCAATTCTAAATACGGTTCCTTTAAACACTGTATGGTGAAAGTTGGTATTATACCTTATATTTCTATCATATGCTGTTATGTAGCAACATTAACACCGTAACATTTCCCCAATATCATGTTATATCAGAGATACAAGATTTATAACTTTAGGAGCAGGGAGATACGAGATTACGCTGTCATTGACATGAATGGTAGGGACACAAACATCGCTGCTGCCAGTCTGCGGTCGCCTTGAGCCTTTTGAAAAGAGACAAGGCTTTACAAGCTTAACAAGGCTAATGATTGTAGTTACATACATCTTCCTCAACTCTATTTTAATGAGTTTTTATTTTAATCAACTCTATTCTATGAGTGATGCATTATCAAAATAAAATGATAAAAAGATAAATAAAAAGAAAGTCCGCAGCCAGCCATTAAAATAGTTAAGTTTTTTGTGTGTAATAGCAGAATTATTATATTTTGTTACGTTTTTTTATTCAGTTAATTTAGAAAAATGTTTGGAGTATTTTTTTGTTCGTTAAATATAAGTTTTAGCTTTTTCTTTTTAAGTAAATGACCAAGCGGCCATCAGCAGACAGTGAGCTGATCATAAACTATGCTTGATCACTTTAGATTTCTCAAACCATCACGTCTAAAATAAAACTATAGATATACTTACTAAAACAGTTCAAGCATATAACAATGTTTAAATGTTAATAATGTGCAATAATAATAAATGTGGAACAAGTTTGTCCAGAGAGGCTGAAGTGTTCTGAGCAGGACATTAAGGCAAAAGCGCAATCCCTTGCATTTTTTCAGAAACAAATAGCCCAGGCCGTCAATTTAAATGTCCATTATTAAATACTTTATATTACTTTTATTTGTGTTTAGTAACAATATCAAAAAACATTGTGATTTTATAGTCTAAATTAAAAAAAAAAAAAATTCTTAACCAGCGCCGCCTTCATTTTTAATGTTTGTTTGAAGAAATTTGTCACGGAACATTTAGGGAGACTTCAGATAGAAAAACAGCCTTTTTAGAAAATGTTTCCTCAATGAAATCATGGCGAGGTGGCTTCACTTGTTGCAGCACGAGTTGTCTCAGTTGTATCTATAACTGCGAGAGAACATGTCAGCACAGATGCACATCTTCTATGCCAGGCGTAGCTGCGCCTGATCGTAGTTTTAGTTGGTGCAACAGCTGTAAATATTTATTGTAAAGCTGGACGTTGCAAAGTCTAGTGTAGGGCTTAGACCCAGCTTTCTTATGTCTAGTTGGTGCAACCGGCCCCAGGTGTCATGTTCAACACAGCAGCATCTCGAAGAGCTCAAATCAATTAATAAGCATAAGTTTTTACTTTACCACATGCATGTCATGTCATTTACAATGATCCTTTATTGTTGAACTAATGTGGTTCAAACACTAGAGATGTGTTTAGGAAACAGTCATGACTAGCCAGCTTATTTCTACTACAATGCATAATACTAAGGTGGTTAATCAGTACATTTACAAGTATACAATTTGCTATTGGTACACACATCAGTAATAAACAAACAACCCTAAACTCACCTTGAGCTGAAGAACAGCAATCTTTATCTATGACAATGGCACCAGTCAATTGGATAGTGTCACAATTTGGGAGAGGGATATCAGAACTAAGGCAGTAGAACAAAGCACAAATTGGGTCAAATTCAGGGTCAGGCTCAAGGTCACGACGAGTCCTTGGATGAAGCTCCATGCTCATCAATGTGAGGTGCTGTACCTGTAGCAAGGAGATTAAAAACATGACATGTAAACATTTGAAATCCCATAAAATATACCTGAGTTTCTAACCACGTAACATGACAATAAGATGTCAAAGCTTGAATTTACCCATTTAGAAGGTTGAATTCATCACTAAGTTGAATGAAAACAGTTCTTATTAAAACAAAGTCAAAAGAAGATCCTACCTCATGCAATGCTTTTGCCTCCTGTAAGTTCTGCATACTGACTTTAAAGCCATATGAATTACAGATTGATGGTCCCTCAATCTGTGAGTTTTCTCTCATCGGAACATTCATAGTGGTAAGCTGATTCTGTATGGAATATAATGTTTGTGTTATAAAAATCCTATGCAATACTAAATAAGGATTATAATATTGAAACTTCAGGAAATTCATAAATTCATTAATTTTCATTGGAATAAAATCACCTGACCTTCATTTGTGTGGTAAGCAAAACTCTCCGTAGAGCATCTTTGTTTTTGTTACCCTTTAGATGTAGTTGCTGTGATCTGGACTCCATGTCTGTACAAAAACAGATCCAAAAGAGTTTTACAATGAGTAGCTAGAAGTAAAACTTTAGTAGTCATCTTTTTTGGAAATACATAAAAGTCAAGTAAGCATGACTGCATAAGATGCATACTAATTCACAATTATCCTGATCTTATCAGCAAAAGAAAATATCAATTATTTCACAACTATATTTGTAACAGTGTACAATGGTACATTAGTAATATTTGTGTTATAATTCCTTCGTATTAAACCAAAATTAATTTGGCCATTTTGCCATTAAGATCTTTAAGTTCTACTGTACATGTGACAGTAGCTTTTCTCAAATGAAACAGTGACTGTCAGAATACCTATGGAAATAAAATGTATGTGTTTGTGTCCTTGGTTGTGTAGCAGAAAAAACTATGCCAGAAAAAAGCGAAACACACAGCCCTATTAGGATGGCTAGATTAATCACAATTGGGTAGAAATGTCCACAGTTTTCCATCTTCATTGACAATTATAATTATAATGATCTCCATATGATATTGTTAATTGCAAAGCGCTGCATCAACACTGCCACAAAAGGATTTACCTCTCTAGCTGGGTTCCAATCAAAAAATGTTTGGGAACCAATTATAGAAAACAGGGATAAACAACTTAGTTGTTTGTAAATTCAAGCTTTCAAAAAAAAAAACAACAACAAAAAAAACATGAAACTATACCTTCGTTCCTTATTGGACTGTAGCTAGACTCTCCGTCATTAATGAAGCTTCTCCGGTGGACAGGTGTGCTATGGAGTAGGTAAGAGTATTTGACATCAGAATCTAGGTGCTTAACTGGAAAAACTGATGGACTCAATAGGTCCTTTGGCTGTACATTTTCAAGTGACGTGTCATTGAGATTTTGAGACTGGTCCAAGGTGGGGTCTAGTAATACATCATTCAAATCCTTCTTGTTCTCATCTTGTTTGATCTCAGCAAGACTTTGTTGCAATGTAGAAAGATCAGGAGAATTTGGAGAAGTGATCTGAAAACTTTTGCTTGTCTCCATTTCCAAGATACATTTTACACTCTTAGGGCAACTGTTAGATGAAGCTGCTTTAACTGGTGAAATATGGAGTGGTAAACTTAAGCCATTCCTACTGATACTCTGCAACTCCAAAGTCTTTTCAACCCTTTTCTCCCAACACTGAAGCCTTTTATCATGATTCCCTGAGGAAGGTAAATTAGAGTCATCTTTATGATGTGAGGTTCTGTCATATGTACCAAGTTCCACAGCTGTCTGGCCACCCATTTGTTTCCAATCACTCTGAAGGCACTCATACTGTTTTTTGGCTCGAAGCCAGGTCTGCACCTGTTCTCGACTTGGGGCAAACTTGCAGGGAAGCATAATCACTTTTTGATCACTGCCAGAAAATGGGTTTTGGTCCGTGGTCAGTAAAGAGGATTTACACCCATTGTTTGGTGCAGAGGCCTGATTTGTCATTGCAGAAAATGCAATTTTCCAAAATTGTAAGCCGTTTTGAGATAAGTCTCCATGAAATTCAATCAGTTCTTTCACCAGCCTGGTTTCCAAAATCAACATCCGACCACCAACCTCCCTGGGAAGAAAAAAAAACAGAAAAAAAAACCAGTAACATAAAAGATTATACAAAAACAAAACCCATGTGGGTAATCTATTAAAAGTATTACCTTGGCTTCAAGGGTGCATCTAATGGGTCACTGCAGAATGGTTCCTGGTAGATAGCTTCTGAGAGGTTCAGATCCATTAGAGTAGCTAAGATTTCCTCCCGAGTAGGTGGAGACATGAGAGGTTTGAGAATGTGAGTTCCCCCAGTCTTTGAACTCTGACCTCCATTTTTTAGCTGGGACAGTGAGTTGGTGGACTGTGGGGAACTGCTTGGTGTTGCTGAACTCCCATCTAGGGGATCACTATTTGGGGAAACACCATTATAAGCAAAAGAAGATGTAAAGGGGGGAAAGGGCTCTGGGTCAAGCAACACATCTTTCTTTTCACAGTGAAAGTCCTGAAAGTGGCTGACGCCATAGATTTTACCTAAAGAGCCCCCCCAATCTTTGCTAAATATCTTTTCAGAATCAAGAGATATCTTATTGGGATAAACTTTGCCATTTTCACAAAATGACTTATCAAACAGTTCTGGACTAAGAGCCCCAGACTTGCACCAGTCCTGTTCAAGCTTGCTGTTCTCTTTAACATCAATCACTTTTTGTGTCCTGTCGCCTAACCCAACAAAGGCATTTATTGCCTCCTGACTGACATCACTGAGGAATTTCTGAGGCAAGTTCCTATCAGTTAACACAAACTGGTTACCAGAATAAAGACTGGAGAACTCGGTTTGCCCAATTGCATTGATGTCAAAACTGTAATTGGCTGGGAGCTCTGGGGACAAGCTATCCTCTATTGAGCAACAACTGTCAAAGCCACGGTCAGAAAAAAACACAGGACTGTTATCTGATGAAAGATGGTCAATTCTTAAATCATCCTGTTTTATTTTATTACTTCTGATTTTGAACTGTAACTCCCTTGCCACTTTAGTTTTTGCACCCCTTGGTTTTCTTAACGTTGATGAAGGAGCGGTTTTAGATTTGGCTGTTTTGAGAATATCTGTAGATTGACTGGTAGAAGACATATCCTCAGTCCAATGATCGCTTTCATGTAGTTCTGGTCCAGCCTCGAGTTGCCTCTTCTGGAGAAGTTCCTTCAAGACAGCCAGCCTAGAAGGCAACTCAGGAACGCACATTTTGTCAATTTTAGGGTCTGAGGACAATGTAAGAACTCTGTGAAATCCAGTTTGAATTGCACTCTTAACAGAGGGCATAAGGGAGGGTCTACAATCAACAGACTCCAATAAAGTTATGGTATCTTTCTTTTTTGTCGGTTTCTTTTTTCTGGTTGACTGCAAATGTTGTAAAGTTCTGGGGTTCTCTTCATGGCCAGAGACCTCTGATTTTAATTTATAAAGATTTTTTGTGCTAGTCCCATCTTGACTCACATTTTGTGATATTGAATTGGAACTGCTGTATGTGATGACAGAACATGGATGTCCTACCGTCTTCGTGGATGGGGAAAGAATGTGATTTAGAGATTTTTCAATACAGGGACTGAGGAAAATCTGGGAGTCTGTTTTCGAGTCATTTGAGGCAATGATATTAAAGATAGAAACAACCTCTTGACTTGATTTTTTTCCACTGCTGGTGACCTCTGTTTGAGAGGCTGAACAACTGATAGCAAAGTCCCCTTGACTTCTTTTTAGAGAACTGGGATGTTGATAAGGAGTTAAGTCATCAGATGAGGAAGTGATAGGCGCATTGTTGACTGAATGTGGACCCTGCGAATTATCACTCTCCTCCCCTTGGAGCTGCTTTTTTCTTGGGACTTGCTTCTTATTCAGCTTCTGAGAGGTAGATGTGTCATCTTCCAGAGAAATTCCTTCAATACTTTCACAGCGTTTCTTATGTCTCCTTGAAGGTGCTCTAATACCTTTCCTTTGTGAATCCACAGTTGTCACTGAATCTATATTCACTGACTCTGTTGTAGTATTACCTTGTCTTTTTGGGCTGGTAGCAGAAGTCTTTTTAGACCTGGTTGTTTTTCTCCTAGCCCAAAGACCTCTTTGGTATGGTTTTGGAGCTAGCACTTGAGAGGATGAACCTAGACATGGATCATTATGTGGGTTTATTAGATTTGAATTTGATACCAGTAAGGGCTCAGTAGGAGACCAACATCTAGGTGGGGTTGAATCAGCAGGACTGGAGGCTCTTTCTGACAAATAACCCAACTCCACCATCACATCAGAATACTCTGTGCAGCAGTCATCAATGAACTCATTATAACAAGGCCATGGAGGGGGTAATTTTGGTAACGTTATCAGTGCTTTTGAATGCTTCGCCCTCCTATTCAGACCAGCTCGTTGACACCTAGATTTTGGAGAGGTGCCAGCCCTCTTTGACACTGGGTTCACCTTAGCCTTTCGTTTGGGACACTTCTTTAATTTTGGCTCAAGTAACGGGTACTTTACTGCTGTAGACTCTGGCACTCTGGGCCAGAATTCTTTGAGAGGAGCAAGCTTTTTGTATTCAGCAAGCTTTTCTGGTGTTAAAACTGTGCAAGTTTCATCAGCGTTAATTTTAGAAATCTTCACTAACATGTTCTTCTGACCTTTGAATCTGTTAATGATTATATATTTAATGATGATTGGTGGCTCCTTTTTAGTCAGCTTCCTCTTTTTTTGGCTAAAGACGTGATCTTTGCCTTTAAAGTCTTCATGTTGCATCAAATCTTGTTTGAAAGAAACAGAACTTGCCAGACCTCCATTTTCACTGCCGTAACTCATTTTCCTCTTTGCTCGCAAAGTATATTTGCTACCTGGTAAACTGGACACCTTGGTACAAGAGATCTTGGTAGGAATATCTACAAGTTCATCCTCTACTGTGTTCTTATTCAAACCTTCAATGGTTGGACCGGATGTTTCCATGTCAACATCATAATCCATTTCTTTCTGGTTAAAAGAGCCTAGAGAATGGGAAATAATTGATGTGGTTTCCTCTTTCATAGATATTGTCCTCACAGGACTTATCCTTTTTTGACTTAACATTGTTTTCTTTTTGATCAACTTTAACCTTGACCTTCGCTGTTCAGGAGGGTCTAAGGTAGGACAACCATCCCCAGTCTTGCTCTCGGTCTGTTTCTTGATGGGTCTGGGCAGGCAATTAGACAGAATAACGCTGGGGAAAAATTTGTAGTGTGCCTCCTGTTGTGCCACAATGGTCCTCTCAGATTTATTCTCTTGGTAATCCTCATACCTTATTTTTAACTTGCTGACATCCTCCTCTTTTTTATCCTGTCCTATCTCACCTTCTTGAGGGCCCAAAACTTGGTTGTCTGCCATAAGGCTTTGTGTCTGGTTAAAACTTATCACAGGTCTTCTGCACTCATTTGTACTGAGCATTTCAGTCTTGGTGGGGCAGTTCATCAGCTCAGAATAACATACAAAGAAGCTCTTGTTATTCTCAGGGATGGATAAATGCCTCTTTTCCACATTTTTAATACTGTTAGAACTCTTTATGCTGTGGGCAAGCTTAGAGTTTCCAAAAATTGAATAATCAGGATCTGGCTGATTAAGGCAAGGGGCTTGATTTTCAGCAGTGTAAAAAGAATGCACACCTTTTTTTTCAGCAACAAGTTTAGATATATTTGCTGTTTGAAAAGGAATTGGGTGTTTAACTGGTGGGATATATGGTTCCTCTTTGTTAACTCTTAATCCAGTTGAATATTCATTTGCCTCTTCACTTTTTAAATGCTTATCTGACAAATCCTCTTGACTGAGTCTCTGCTCAGCACATTTGTACTCAACAATTTTAGCAGAAGATGGTGGCTCGATACGAACAGCTTCATTTGCAAAAACATTTCTGCTGCCAAGGATCTTGTCGGTTGCTTTTAGTGATGAGCGTGTCCGGGATTCCTTGTCTGTTAGTGATGAATCTAGAGGAAACATGACAACAAATATGTGTGCACCACTGCACCAAAGGCAATCATATTTTTTATTGTAATTCATTCAATTAATTCAAATTCTACTTACCACTATTCTCATCTGCAGCTCCATCCAACTGTGGAATGGACAGATCAGTAAGAGGAGCATTGTTTTCCTTCCAATATATCTCTTCATCTGATGAGGCCTGCGGTTCATCACTGGAGCTTTCATTTGCTTCTTTCATACATAATCTGTGCAAGAAAACAACACAGAATATGATTAAACATACAATCAATTTAAATAATTGAAAGGCTCAACACCACATAGACATGTGGGTACAATGAGGCACGTACCCAAATATAATAACTAATGAGAAACATTACTGTACATACTAATGATATGTACATGGTAAATGTGTAGCACCCAGACAAATGTGCTATTATTTGGTAACATACAAGACACATTCTGAATAATTTAGCATTAACACATTTGTTTTAAAGTATATTTTCCAAGTTTACAAAGTACAGTATGTGTCTTGTTTGTTACCACGTTAGCAAATTTATTCATAGATGTTACACATTTACCATGTACATATACTGTAAAATAAAGTGCTACAGTACCAAAAAAAGTTGCTCTGCTAGTACTTAGGTGCATTAAATTTTGCCCAATTCTGTAATTATATACAGATCAACTGATGGAATTACAGGGTTCTATGCTTACTTGCTTGTGCTCCAAAGTTCCAAATTTAGGAGCACCTCAAGTATTAAAAATTCTGATAAATAAATTTTCCTTTACATTACGATGTGAAATTTGATTTCTTAAAGTGATGTACATGGAGTTTTGTTTTTACCTTTGTAATGCCATTTTTCAGATTCAAACAAAATATATTTATAAGCTTTTTACATTTCTTATTTTTATTCTATTTATTCAACATTTTATCCTGTTGTTTTATCAATCAAATGAAATCAGTATTTAAGAAAGGTTGCATGCGCAATTAAATTCACTGGTTTATGTTGAGGTTAGTTGTAAATATAAAAATCTGAATTTAAATTATTTAAATAAAAAAAAAAAGATGCTTTAAAAGTTAAACAAAACTGCCAGCAGAAGACGGCAAGTCACTGGTTTAATCAATGAGCCACTCATTTTATTTGATCTGCTGATTCATTCAGGAACAAATTACTGTCACAGTTAGTGGCTGTCATGCCCTGGACAGTCACCAGAGGGTGACTTTTTTGTTTGTATGTTCTGGACTGCATCCCCCATACCTTTGTGCACCCTAATTGTCTCATTTGTCTGATCACTTCCCCCTGTTTGTAATTATTCCATTAGCCCTAACCTTTATATTCTATATTCAGTTTGTATTTTGTTGCTGTAGTGTTTGTCGTGTAACCCTGTGTCATGCTCCTTTGGATTTGACTTTGCTCTGTGGATTTTTGTTGTTTTAAACCTCCATCACCTTTCTGTGATACATGACATAACATTATGGTCTTTATGAATGAGTAATTTATTCATTAACTGACTCGATTTGATTAAAAACACAGTTTATTCATAAATGAAACACCACTGTGTTTAAAAGGAGCTGTAGAGTCTGTAATATAATAAATGCTAATATATAAGTAATATAAGTTTAAATCATGTGAGCAACGGATTAATGCATACAAATGAATGCCTTAGTGATGCCTATTTTAAGCTAGCCAAACAGTACTGTATTATGTGAGTTTGACATAATAAACTGTTTTATATAACATACAAAAACTAAGTTTGATAACACTTTAGAATAGGCAACAATTGTTAACTATTAATCTCAATAAATTCTTAATTTGCTGCTTATAAATAGCTAATAAGGTAGTTGGTAATTAAGGGATAATGTACAGCCAGCAGGTTATTGCAGAATAAAGCCCGACAGGCTTATCGCAACCCAATGCAAAGCGGATTACACTGCTTCTTTTCCCAAAAGTAAATAATAAAACAATAAATAAATCATATAATTCAATAATAAATAATTGTTTTAACTGGGGAGTCAATCAAGTTATCTTCTATCCACTGCTGAAAATGTTTTCTGTAGATGTTGAAGTCCTCCATTTTAACTTGTGGTTAAGCATTTTTAAGCCACAGGATGGCACCAAACTTTGGCGGATTGGTATAATTACTAATGTCAAGATGATTCGTCGTACCCAGATGAGCCTGTGTTAATAGTTTAACCGGTTGTTTTCTGGGAATAACAAACCTTTGACTGGGGCGACTGACCAATTAGAATAGAGTATTCCACGAAATTGTGTAGTTTGCTTCAGTAGTGCGGTTGTGTGCGTGAGTGTGTCTCGCCACAAAGCAGGTAAAGAGGTTGAGGAATTGACATTCTATGGTACACATGATTCAAATTAATTTTTTTATATTGTGTTTAGTTAAAATTCATGTTAATTGCTCAAATAAAATTATTATTCTAAAAAATAATAAGCCCTCCTTGGAGGCACCACTGCTGTTAATAAAGGTATATTAAGTTAAGAACTCAGCTAAAATGAACCTGACTATTAATATAATAAGAACTGTGTAATATAATAAGAACTGTGCAGTTAAGATTATAATTAATTAAGCTATATAATTAATACAAAAAAGAATTATAAACATAATAAACATTCAAAACGGGAAGTCTGATGACCTTTGCCCAGCAGAGGGTCCTGCCATGTCACAGTCCCATCTTTGGGACATGATTCTACTGAGCTCTGTCTCTTCTTTCTCCAGTTCAGGCCCAGCTTCCTCATCATCACTGTTACAAAGGCAGCTAGCAATGCCTGACAGCTGCTGGGACACTGCTCTAGACCTGTTGACTCTAAATCCATCATCAGCCAATGCTTCATACAGATCAATCATAGCCTGGTCTTGACTGCTGTCTGTTAAAACATTGTGGAAAATGTAAACATAAACTTGAAAATATAATAAGAACATTTACAAGAAAATGTACATATATGCAAAACAATTTTGCGAAATATAAAGACATGCAAAGTACTGCCAAAATAATATATTTTTTAATCGTCATCAGGATTTGTTTTCCAGTGATATCCAAAACATGGGTTTACTTGAAATGCATGTAACAGACATTCAAACGTGTTAATTCTTGTTTTAACATTTAACATTTGAAATTCACTTCTTCCTACTCCCATTTTTTAACCATAACTCCAGAGAATGTTACATAAACACAAAAATACAAACAAAACTGAATATATATATATACATATACATATACATATATATACATATACATATACATATACATATACATATACATATACATATACATATACACACAGAGTATATATATATTTTTTTTTTTCTTTTTTTTTTTTTCTAGAGTAATATTGATCAAGAAAAATTGCAGTGAGAAAACAATCTAGGGAAAAGGGAAATGCTTTGCTTGTGGAAACAGATATATTAGATGTAAAAATATTAGTACCGAGTGTTGCTGATTGGTTGGGTCCCTGAGAATGAGGGAGGAAGGTCTGACTGTTTTCCAACAAACTCAAAATGGCCTCTTCATCAACAACTGCCACTTCAGCATCTTTCCCGTCACGCCTTTTTGTGTCTACGGTGACACAAATATCAAATATTTTAATAATATGTTCAAACTGGATGCTTTTTTTCCTATAGTGTACAATGTTGCTGTTGTGCTGTTGCTGTTCTAAATTCACTGTTTTTTTCATTTTTACCATAGTAACCATTGCATGCGCTGCAAATGCACAGCCTTGGAAAGACTAGACAGGGTGCAGTAGCTCACTTGCATTAAAAGATACACACACATATTTTTTGCTTCCAGCCACTGACATCATGGTACAATATATGATCAGTAGGGTATTATGAGCTGAAGGATCAATTCAGGACCCACTGTAGTAATTTTCTATTTTCTATGAATTTTCTATAAACAATATTTCCTGCACTGCTATTGAGAACAGGACTGGCACATCACTACTGGTGAATCTTTAGAGTTCTGTTATCTTCTGATGATGTAGTCTTCACTAACAAGGACAGGACAGTCAAGAGAATATAACAAGACAAAACTAAAAACTTCCTGTTATTTTCTTCCACTAAGAGTTGCCTCCAAGTTATACCTAAACTTAAACCTGACTGAAATATGAACCTTTCATAACCTCACCTTTAAATGCATCTTGATGCACTTCCACTTGGCTGGCAGGTATGCAAGGCAAATCATCTGGGCTTATCACAGCAGGATAGAGTGAGAGCTCAGGGAAAGACTCAACTTCAGACCCAGTTTGAGTCCTACAAAACAAGACAAGAACAAAGTGTTCCTTTAAGGATGTGATGTAACATTAATGTTTGCTCCATTGATAGTTTTCATTTCACCTATATTTCTAGGAGGTATTTTTAGGATACATATATTTTTTTGTAAAGAGGTATATTTGTATTTTATTTGTATTCCTTTTATTCTTTAGACATCTTATTGGGTGGAGCTCAAGATAGGTCATTTATTTGTCTTATCAACACTGACCTAAGATAAAAGCTAAGCTGATTCTTAAATCTTAAGTGTGTAGGACAGAAGCACACATAACTCTGTTGGCTGGTGATATATTGATGCATTTCTCTAGTAATGTTAATTTACAGAATCATCCATGTTTGTCCTTGAAGCTTAATTTCACACTGAGCGTAGTGCGTCTAGCTAAAGCTAACCTTAAATTTACAAGTTGTAACCAGCAACAACAAATCTGATTTGAATTATTAAATAACTCAAACATAATCTAGTCTATTTTCATAGTCAAATCACAAATATTCCAAAATACATATACAGAATATTATAATATATATGTGTGTGTGTATATACATGCTGGTGTACACTTTATTAGACATAAATTCATGTTTTTATTTCTCTTGCTTCCAACCTGGAGAAAAAAACACATTTATTAGAAACATATGGAAAACTTTACTCACATGTCAAATTCATTTTCCTTGAGAATATCTTTGAATCTCTTCATGAAGATTTTTTCACTCTCTGCAAACTCTACAAAGCCTCGATCTGAAACAGTAGGCATTGTTTAACATGGTAAATATTAATAGTGGAGCTGCAAAAAAAAAATAAACCTACAATTTCCATATAAAATCTTTTATCACCTTGTGATTCAGGCATGTCAATATGAGAACTTCGACATCTCTCTTGTTGTCGCTGTTTCTCATCATCCCAGATGGCCTGAAGTCCAGGGTTTCTTCCAATCTGATCTGGATGCACAAAAAAAAAAGAAAGAAAGACGCATAAGCACACAGACTTAATGCACACAGCTGACCTATATCCTTATGAAGATTTTGACACTCCAAACGTGGCATTGTGCTCTGTTATGTTGAAGAATTCCCTCACAAGGTCCTGAACATTAATTCAATGTTTTTTTTTTCCAGAATCATCCATGTTTGTCCTTGAAACTTTTTTCAACTTAGGGTTAGGTTAGGGTTGGGGTTAGAAAAAACTAAAAGAAAAAAGCATAACCATAAAATCCAGAGAGACTCAATGTGCACAGATGATTCTAACAAAGTTCGATTTTACCATATTGCTTTTCTATTAAGTAAAAGTATGACAGCATATTTGGATGAGTTAAAAAAAAAAAAAACGTTCCTTTTGCCTGTTCTTAAGGCTTCCATAATTGAGACCAAATAATAATAATAAACATTTGCATTCTTTAATTGAAATATTTTTTGTTCATTTTAATGGACATCAGATCAAAACTTACTTCACAAACAATATACCAACATGAAATTAAAAATAAAAAAACACAAATGGTTGGTCTTTCCTTGAAGCTTCTTCTGAAGGTAAATAACTTCAACAGAATAACATTAACATTTAACTTTAATTTTGCGATTTTTGTTACATAGACTGCACATTGTTTTTAACAAACTAAAGCAAACTAAAACAGGCTTTTAGTAATTCAGTGTTTTTCAACCTTTTTTGACCCAAGTTACAAAAAAAAAAAATATATCACAAGGCACACCAACAATTAAAACTGTAAAAAAAAAAATTTGCAATTAACAATATACAGTCATTCTTGCTGAAGTTACTAGAATAGGAATCAAATAAACACAATGAAAAAAAGTGTCTTTTTTTATCTTTCATGTTTCTACTTACTCAGTGTGAAACCTATGCCTGTTTGGATGAACACAGAGTTGATATCCTTGCAGGAATTGAAGACAGACACACACAAAGCTCTTCCTCAACAGCTCTTAGTCTCTCTGTTTTTAGTTTTTATAGCAGTCAGGGTTGAGAAGTTCAGCTCACACAGGTATGTCGTGGGAAATGGGAGCAATGTCAAAATAGGTCTGGTTCTAACAAGGTTTTTTTTCCCCCATTCTCTCATGGATGGGTTTTTGGTTCCTTGCCGCTGTCGCCTCTGGCTTGCTTAGTTGGCGACACCTGATTTCCAGTGATTTCCGTCATCTTGCCTACAGAGACCGTCTCTGCATTTGATAAATAAAGTTTAATTCTCGTCATAATACATTACCATTACTCTGTTGTTCTA
>JAUCMT010000180.1:0-16005 GCA_032357475.1 Enteromius thamalakanensis
TTGTTCTGTTACTTCATGTCATTCCAGACAGACTGATGATGATCAGATCAGATCTCTGTGTGGAGCACTGGCTGTTGTCAGACTCCTTATGCAGACAATCTCACTGCATTATTACAATTAATGACAAAAATAATGTTTGAAAATATAAACTGATATATTTTAGTTAGAATTTTTAGATTTTTTTTTTTATGAACAAAAAGTGTAAATTACTGTAAATTATTGTATATTAAACTCAAATTAAAATTATAATTATAAATATATACTATAAATAGGCAAATATTAACAATGCACATTAGTGTAAAACTGCTCTCAAAAATTTTCGTCAAAAGACAAAAACAGACAGCAAAGCAGTTTTTAAAAATGAAGACTCACAATAAACACAATATAGAAGTTTGATTGTAATGCTATGTCTCCCCCTAAAGGACAAGCCTGGTACTCAACCAACTCTACCGGAGCCAATGCCCCCGGATCCCTGCCTGCTTTCCCAATTCCTACGCTTCTCTCCAAGCGACTCTTTCCCTCCGAGTCCTGTGACACCACGGACAGCGGACCGCATGTTTAGCCACCTTCCTTTACACTCCCAAGATCAAGCCCGCATGCCCTATCACATGATTCCCATTGGGGGCATCCAAATGGTGCAGCTCAGACCCCGATCACGCCCCAAACTGGAACGCCAGTCATCCTCCACCCCTTCGCCCACCTCTCCCAAAGAGGACTCCCCTTTTTTCCTCTCCAGGAGGGTTTATCCATGGATCTCGCTTCCAGAAACCAGTCCGCAAAGAACTCTGGCGGACAACAGGACAAAAAGCCAAGATGAGGAAGCCAGCCGGTCTGACCTGTCTTGTCCCAGTACAAGCTTGACGTTACCCAAACTCCCCCCTTCACAGCAAGGTGGTGGGGAGCAACGGACTGCCAAGGTCAGAAAGCAATATGGCGACTTGAGCTCCGCCACAAAGACTCAAACCTTCGGTCCCGAAACATCCAGGAAAGCGGCAGCATACAGCGATGAAAGGGCCGTAAGGATCTCGCAGGGGGAAACAGCGAGTTCCTCACATGAAGCCAGACAGCTGCGTGAGACGGAAAAGCCTGTAGAGGCGCCACTCAGGAGACGTGGCTTTTCTTCAGAAGGATGTTCAGGATCTGGCAGTGCTCCTCAGAGCCAGGAAGAGGATCCAGATAGCACTTAAAAGCCTCTGTGCACAATGGTGAAATGCTTTCTACTGCTAATACTACTATTGTTTTGTTTTGTAATGCGCTTATTTTTTATATACAACATTTTCAATACTATTGGTAACTTGGTAAATGTTTGTTCTGCAATATTCAAGATTGTAATATGATGCACTTTTTTTTTTCTTGGAAAAAATATTTCTGTAAATCGATTGCGTCTGTCCCTCCTTGTATCTTTATTGACATTGCAATCTTAATATATCTATTTGAATATGTATATGTATAAAAAAAAAAAGAAAAAAACTTGTACTTGCAAAACATTAAGAATGGGTTTGAACACATTTCTAAATGACCAAGATGAAAACTTAAATCGAGAGTAATTCCAATATTTTGTCTCTTGTCCAGTATTGCGCAAATTCTAGTGATGTGTGCCTTTTTTTGTCCAGATTTACTGCTTGAAGTGTCAAAGATAAAAGGCTGTGAATTCTTTTTCTGAATATAGATTTTTTTGTGTGTGTTTCAAATGAGCTGGTATTTGAAGAAGTGAAAAGGTTTTCTTTATACGTTAAGGTAAATGAGACAGTCGTTGCTATTGAATAGACAAGAAACAAAGGTTTCGGTGGCGAGCCTTGCAGGGAAATTGCACTGAAGTCATATTTTTTTATAATACAAGTGAATAAATGATTAGATAAATTGTCTCTGTACAGAAAGAAAGTCTATGGTCCATATTTATTGCCATGTAAAAATATGAAAATGCCTATGTTTTATTTACTTTGGTTTTCAAAGGGATTTCTATTGTCGTTTTTATTATTCTTTACACTGTTTGTTAATAGTTAGTTTTTTTTAGTTACGACCTCGAGACTTGAAATGGAGAAACTGGACAGGCTTTTAGTGAAGTCGGTCAATAGCCGAAGCTGGGTGGATCAAATGCCCTCCAAATTTGTCAGACATTTTGCATTTCTGAACCAATAAAGGTACACCAGGAATTACTAAACCTGCTTATGATGGTGTCCAGTGTTTTGCGACCAGCAGATGGTGCAGTCTGTTCATTCATGCCACTTTCATTCTGATTTTTTAGCGCTCCCGCAGGGACCTGAGCAGGTGGACTTATGTGAGCTGTGTGGGAGGCATCCATGGCCCGTTCCAGCCAGGTTTTATAATTTCCGGGTGAAAAAGAGATAGCACTGTACAGTTCAATTTCTTGGCTTTCATAAGAAATTCTATTCCCAAGAGAAAAACGTTACAGTCTGAGACGTGGCAGATCATCTGTTCACTTCCTAAAGGCAGTTTGTCAAAGTGTCTCTGTTTTTAGTTCATTCTTAAGACTTTGTCAAACTCTGTGATGTAATATTTTTTGTTTTATCCGTGTAGAGTTCCACAGCTGTATGTGACAGATGTGTTTGCTGTGGAGAACTTTGCAGACCTTGAAGCCACATCAAATTCTTTATTTTTGGAAAAATTCAAGCTGTGCTATCGGCTTAAACATACAGTAAGAAAAGAGACATAATGTTTCATCATTCACGACTAATTTTATGCATTCTTTTTACTTTTAATTAGTTACTTATACTACTAAACAAGTCTTGTAGTAAATTGAGTATCTGTGTGAATACAGACAATGTTTTGTTTCAGTCTGATTCCCTTCATTAAGAAATGCAATGAATGAATGCTATTATATGATCCAGGATCAAGCTTTGTGTAATTATCATTTTCATGCCATAAACCAACAGTGTAAATTGTGCAATCATTAATCAATAGAAATCCTACAGGTTAAATGGGTCAAGTGATTAAAATTTGAGTGTGGTTCAACCTCAGTGCAGTTAGTGCCACACCAGTATCTTTATTTGCTTTATCCTTATCACTTTCTCTTGAATACAGTCGGGTGTAAACATTAACTATCCCATTTAGAGATACATTCCAAAACAATGTATTTTATGTTCAGTGTCTGTTTTTTCACCAGCCTGACACTTGGGATTGTCTTTATACAACACTGGAAGATATAAACACAAAGATTTGCAGGTGTGTATATTACACTCTTAAGGTCATTGCACACAAATTTTGCACGTTAAAAAAATAAATATGACGTCACGTTGCGTCAGTCTCTTTAATCATTAAAAAATATGGTTTCAGGTTTGAGTTTCTGCATTGTCGCATCTGTAGCAAACAGACAGGAAAGGATGAAGAGAAAAAATATAATCTAAATACACATAAACATTGTATATATTTAAAAAATATTTACTTGTATAACATTGATGTATTTTTTATTAAATAATACATGCATACATTAAACAAAAACTTTTATTTAGAATGCAATTAATTGCGATTGCTTGACTTCTCTAGAAATAATCTAAAAATGCTACATAGTTAACAACTTTCATAATATGCCTGAATGCATTTTTTTTTTTTTTTTTTTGGCATGTTTAGTTTCAAGGTTCTGCTGCTTTATACACAACCATGCAGGAAACTGGAAGGTAAAGCAGAAGAGCCAGTCTGTCTCATTGGTTGAGGGAGGTTAAGAATGGAAAGTGTAGAGCAAAACTAAATGTTCAAGTGCAGGTCAAAGGAATGAGAAGGAGTCTGTAATTAAAGATAAACAAAGGTGTTTATGGGAGGATGAGACAGAGACACCCTAACAGCATTTAAATGTTAATACTATGCCTCCCTCTACAGTCTGAACAGACCATAAGCTTGTGTGTGTTAATGAGTTAGTGGCTGCAATTTACAGACTGAATTGCTTTGGTAGCATTAATGTAAATGAACAGGAAGTTCAAGTATAAATGGATTTTTATCATTCTATAAATGTTTTTTTGTTTTGTTTTGTTTCGTGTGAAGCAGCAATAGCTACGACGTAAAATATGAAATTCCATAATAAAATATTTAATTGTTAATCATTATTAATACTGGTAACCTTTAAGCATGTTTTAATCTGTTTACTGCGATAATAACAAGGATATAGTGTATGGTAACTCTGCATTGTTTGAAATAACAAGTTAAACATTACATATATTAGTAGAGCGCATTTTATTCTGTAAGATTGAGATCAGTCAAAAATATATAAATTAAGACTTCTATTCAATAAGAATGCAAAATTGATAAGAAGTGACAATAAAGACTTTTACATTGTTATAAAAATAATCTCATCTTTTATCAAAGTATATGATTAGATTTTCCATAGAACTATTAAGCAGGCAGCCTTTTATAATTGTGATAATGGGAAATGTTTCTATGAGCATCATATCAGCATATTAGAAGGATTTCTTAAAGATCATGTGACACTGAAAAAAAGTAGCCTAATAGCTGGAGGGTTAAACAAGAATAAATGCAATTTGAAAATATATAAACATAAAACGGTCAGTGTTTTCCATGTGACATCAGTGGCTCAACTTAAGTTTTGCGAAGCTAGGAGAATACTTTTTTGCGCTATAAAAACGAAAATAACAATGTATCTCTAACCATTCTTCTCCTGTCCTCCGTCATTTTCGATAGCATCACAACTTAAGCCTACGCTTCCTCTAGGCACAAACATCGGCAGAATACGCATATATGCGTGTGCTTTCCCCCGGATGTAAACAAGGCTGATTATGTCAAATACGTTAAAGTTGCATTGTAATACTTTCTAAAATGTCAGAAGACACAAGTCACAGGAAAAGAATGGTAGAGTTAAATTATGTTATTTTTGTTTTTATTGCACCAAAAAAAATATTGTACCACTGCAAAACTGAAGTCCAGCAGTGTGACATGGACTGTTTTACCGGTGCTTTTACCACGTTTCTGGAGCTGGGATCATTTCCGCTGTATTGCTGTCTATGGAGGGTCGATGGCTCTCTGATATCATCAAAAATATCTTCAGTGTTCAGAGGCCAGTTGCATAAACGTAGCCTTCATGTTAAGACAGTGTCTTAAGAGCTAGTCTGAGCAGTTAGCCACGAGTATCCATCTATTTTTTTGTGATCACCTTAGGCTAATAAACAATTATGTCTTAAAGAAAAATTACTGACTAACTTTTAAGTCTTAAACTTTTATGCGACCGTCCCCAGAAGATGAGCGAAGGTCTTATGGGTTTGGAACAACATGAGGGTGAGTAATTAATGACAGAATTTTCATTTTTTGGTGAACTAACCCTTAAAAAAAAAAATCCAACAGTTGAGAAATATGAAATAAATCAAGGTTTATATGCAGTCATTTTCTGTTTGTCTGAATGCTTTACACTGTCAAGCTCATTTTATACTATAAAATTGATATAATAGAAGAAAAAAGACAACTGTGTAGGAAATCTCATAAGCTTTAGTTACATAATTGATATATGTTTTATACATTTCAAATGAACAATAAAATGCAACTGCAGAATACATCAACTAACCAATCAGAATCAAGAATTCATTGAACACTCAATTGCTACTATCTGTGAACTAAAGTTTATTGTATAAAAGTTCATATTCTGTGTAAACTATTCTTCAAGGAAAGATAAAGAAGCTAAAATGGTAACAACTGTCTTTAATCAGAGTGCACTCCCCTCCTCTCCTCAGAGCAGCTCTCTGATCAACATGCTCTGAAGGAAGGGACCGGAAAGAACATGATAGGATTTTGGAGGGATGAGCACATTTCCTCTGTCTGTGGAATGCAGAGGAATGTGTTCTATCACTCTGCAGTGACTTCCTCCACAGTGTCACACATTCTTTCATCCATCTGCAGAAGATAGGATTTGGCAGCACTGAGAAGAAAACTTTCTGCCAAAAGTCTGCTAAAGCTCATTTCTTGCTCATAAATAGCACAAGACGATATATATATATATATATATATATATATACGAGCCAAAACACCTTTGAACTTGATGCAAATGAGCTCAAGTTTATGTATGAAAAAGTTAACCAAGTTTTCAAGTACATATTAAGGACTGTCAACTATAAAAGTCATTTAAAGCGTCCTGTTCTTCACAATTTTAATTATTTGCAGTGCATAAAATCTTTCCATCTTAGTGTGGGATGATGTATGCAATCTGTATATCCAGCACTGATTAGTAATTCAGTCTGATTTCCATATTAATATTCCTATCAGAACGAGGGACTGTTCTCCGCTGCTATGAGAGAAGCGCTTCAGCAAACTCTCATCTGGGTTTTACGATGCAATTGATAAAACATGCTAATCAAAGTGTGTGGTGAGATTATGTTATGATGCATTTGCATGATCCACAGAGGCTGCTGCAGATTCCCCGTACACATGTGCTGGAAAGTATGTGAATGGACACTGTGTGCACATCCCACGCTAGGGGGCCGCATTTGCAAACTCGGCCCGATACCTGCGAGGCTGTGCCCTTGTGTTTTATCTTTGCACAGGTCACAGCAAACCATCACGAAAACCCAATTTGGCTCATGCAATGATGAACATTGCTCATCTTCATTCCTGTAAGGCAGATTTCTTTGACAGTGCAGAGGAACTCAACATTTATTGTCACTCCTACAATGTAATTTATCTAACAATGATAGTGTTATTACATTTTAGTTGATTAAAATGTTAATTTACTTCATGCAAATCATATTATTATATATAATTTTATCAGGCCACACATTCACAGGTAGTGATTTTTAATATATTATTTTGTATAATGTAGATACTATTACAGTTTTTATAGGATTTTTATCTTTTTTAATTTTCATTAACATTTTAATTAAAATGTGTCTTTTTTGCATTTTATTTGTATTAGAGTTAGCTTTTTAATATTTACCTTTCATAGTGGTTTTAGTAAGTATAGAGTATACATTTGTAGTGTTTTTATTTATTAATTTATTTTTATATTGCATAAAAGTATAGAATAAAAAATGGGAAACTTTACATCTACTTTGCATTTATTTAATTAGTTAGCTTTCTAATGTCTTTTTTTATTTGTCATAATTTTTATTTAGGTTTTTTTTTTTTTTAGTACATTAAAATAAATGAAAAGGCTATGTATCATTGGTTACTGGCAACAAACTAAAATAAATTAAGTTATTTGTTTATATTTATGTATATATGTGTTTATAAATATTATATATTTAGCTTTTCGTCAAGTGACTTTTTTTTAATCATTGTAGTTTTAACTAGGTTTAACTATTTAAATAACTAGTTATTTATAATTGTATTTTTAAAATGTTAAAAGATCAGTAACTTTAGATGTAATATCATTCATATAATAAGCGGTGGCCTTAATTCAATTATTTATGACACAATTTAATATAAGATTATTCATAAATGTCACATTTTTATCAAAGTACCACAACAGCTCTTTAATAATATCTAAAGGAAATGAAGGGGTTTATGCTGGCTCTGTATGTAGCAACACAAAATAATCAAATCAATTTTGAATTACATTTTCATATCTTTGACTAATTTGTATAATCAGACACAAATAGTGGCCAGAGGGCATAGGAAGCTTCTTTCCCCTCTGTCCACCCACACTTGGACCTCAGAGACAGGAGTTGCCCTCCAGAATGTTCCTTCTTTCCACGGGACGCTGTCTCTACCCTACAACAGAATTCATGCAAAGCAGCCAATCTGCTAATATCCTCTATGACTCTTCTTTTCCTGCTGGCCCTCCAACTCTTTTCCCACCCCCAAGTCCCATTAGTGAATTTAGATCCACATTGTTAAATTCCAGGCAAGAAAAAAAAAAAACTTTTTTTTTCCCACTCTTGATCATCATTGTTCAGAAGCTTGAACAGGACTCTTCCTAATAAGCAATTCAGTGACCCTGTTTGTCAAGGGGGCAGCAGAGATTCTTGGAATGGTGCGAAGACAAGCTGGAGTTGTGTAACTCCACACAGCGTAGTTGTGGGGGTGGTGCATAGCACGAGCTATAAGTGTGACCAAACAGGCCGGTTCAACATTAGACAAGACAAGCACCTGTAGCTGAGTGAGATCTATTGGGATTGCTTAGTGAATATCTGCACTTCTTTCTGTTGAAACATATATTCAACATGGAATCAAGAACTAATCTGATCTTCATTTTCACCTTGTGCACAACTCTTCTTGAAGGTAAAACATTTTTTTATACAGTATTTATTTCATGACTTTCCCCCCTATATTTAATAATGGACTTTATCTGCCATTGACTATAAATATGATATTTTATATATTAGCTATTGTATATTTTAATCACACACACACACACACACACACATATACGTATATATATATATATATATATATATATATATAATTAAATTACAATGTTATTATTATGTATATTGGACTGTAAGTTATTTACTGCATATACGTTTGATTTTCTGCATGTTTATAAATAAATGTATGCATTATATATATATATAAAATTAGGATTTTACATTTACTTGATTATAAATCCAAGTTTGACATTTTAAATACCTTTTTGACTGTGCCTTCATTCTCAAGCTTAAGATGAAACACAATTTACATTTAAATTGACTTAAATTGACTAAATTGACTAAACTTTGCTTCGTGCAGTTCTGTAACTGTTTATGATTTTAAACATCTGTCTGACAGTATGTGAGCACAGTCAGGGGCTCATATTCATTTTGTACAAATCTGTCGCCTCAGTGTCGACAATTAAAGCCAAAATTGACAACTCAGCACAGATGTGTGTGAATGGCTGTGAACTTTACAGCTGCCCGCTATTAGTAGAGATCAAACATTTGAGACCTCGTTCATCATTACATGAGATAACGGAAAGAAGTGGGAATAAAGTGAGGTGATAAATTAAAATCATAAATCTATAATAATAACGTGGTGTAGGGAGCCCATCGTTTCTCTGTAAGACTAAGCCATATAGAGCTTTTTGGCCTAGAATGATTATGGAAAGTTTTATGGCCTGCAATATCTCTTGTCTGCAGGTTGGGGGTTGCCTCTAGTGCCCCAGACTGACCTGAGTGACCCGTCTACAACCCATAGAGTCAGGAGCAAACGCTGCTCCTGCAACAACCAGCTGGATTCAGAATGCCATTATTTCTGCCATCTGGACATCATCTGGGTGAACACGCCAAGGTGAGTGTTCACCCATGAGTGGGCTAACCTGCGTAAACTGTATGTAAGTAAACCAAAGGCGAAGTTTAACCAAAAGGAAACATTAAGGACATACAGTGCACATTTGAGACTTCACTCAATGTTTTATATTGTTCAAAAAGATTCACTTTTGAGTTATTGTGCAGTTTATTGCTGTTTATCTACAATACTTTTGGCGCCAGTTGTAATCCTCATACTTAAAGTAAAAAAAAAGTACAAAGTCTCATTGTCTTTTATTCCTGCGATTCTCTTTCTGATGAGTTAATCAATGACTGTGTCTCTCCTTCACAGTAAGACCACGGTGTACGGATTGGGGAGTCCGTTGGCACGTCGGCGCAGGTCTACATGCCGCTGCTTCTGTGCCAGTCCTGCAGATCAGACATGCAATGCATTCTGTCACTACAGGTGAGTCTTATCTTTCATCTGCATCTTACGGATTAAGTGATAATCATGCGCAAATTTGTAGGAAGTGGCAGTCATTCTTCTTTGGAAGGCAATTTTTAATGCAAGGGTGTGCACGATTAGGGCGTGTGGAGTTATCATGAGGGCGTGAGGTGATACCAGACAAACACAGTTGGGGAACCCAGACTATATGACAGGAGAATGTTTCTGAATTAGAATTACTAAGATTGAGAGAGTTTCATCTAATGAGTCAGAGTTGTAGCTGATGGCTTTCAGGCCGTGACTGCTATTTGATACCCTTAGAAAAAAAAAGTCATTATGACAGGGTGCTTAGTCTTATCTATTATCAGCTTTTAACTACTGTTATGTATTCATAAACTAGGCTATGCTGTTTCGTTATTGTAATCTGTTGTTATGACAACCAAACAGATGATAGTTTTGATTTGGCCACAAAAACTGAACTATTTTTTAAATAATTATTAACAGCTAAAACAACTCTTAACTTAGATCTCATATGCTGTGGCAACAACGTTTTTATCATTTATCGTCATTCTGAAATTGATTTGAATTATATTGTTCATCTGTTGTTAACTACCTACAATTCTCCTAATGTTGCTAGATTTTCAATAGCATTTTAAAAATAATATTTTTGTACAAGTAGCAATGTAGCGCAACCAAACACATTCTAGCTAACTATATAGACTCTCAGAAATAAAGGGTAACAAACACTGTCAAAAGGGACATGTTTTGGTACCTTAAAGGTACGTATTAGTGCTTAAAGTGTACATATTTAAATCTTGAAAAAGTGTCCCTTTTGAAAAAGTACCACCCCAGCGACAGCTTTTGTGCCTTTATTTCTTAGAGTGTAGTTAGCTATTTTTTTTAGTTGTTTGTAGTGTAGCTAACTACTTTTTAAAGTGTAGCTTAGCTGTAGCATCACCAATCTTTCTTTATATTCTGTAGCATGTAATAGCGATGGATCATTTTCTAGCTACAAGTTTGTAGTAGCTTCCATAACATGTATAAATTATGTATTAATAGATTTATTAGCAATTTGTGCAGTCATGGCGTTTTTTTCTTGCTGCATTTACTGCCAAGAATTATTGTTTTGATTTACTTATTACTCATTTTGTGCATATTTCTCCAAGCTCTGAAAATCCTGCCATCATGCTGGTTCACCCATCTGAAAACCATGAACAACCCAAATCAGATCAACTCACTGCCCTAAATAACTCTGAAAATGCCAGTCCAGGATTTCAGTTTTTAGAGACGTCTTCCTCCCTTGGGGCTCGGTCAGACGTCATAACCTTCCTCAGGTAGGGCCACATTACACAAATCACGAAATTCATGTTAACACACCTTATTCTACGAATGTGTTCTCATTAACTACAACAAACCCATTTGACCTTTCAGGAACCTGGTTAGAGCTAAAGCCAGAGCCATGGGAAAGGCATCTAAAGCCAGTAAACCTGGCTACAGATGAAGTCCTTACCCAGAAGAGAGATGGGAGTGCGAGCACTTGAACAAAAAATGTCCCTTGTGAAGCAATGGGCAGCAGAACATGCATACGCTCTGATCTGGAAGCAGCGTTCCTCAAGGACCGTCCTGTGGAAACACAGCCTTTGTCGCATGTTTTAGACAGAATAGGAGAGATGAAGGCTTGTGAGAGGTCAAGGAGATATTTGTGAGTTGGCAAGTCAGACTTGTCCAAAGGGACAGGACAAAAGACGGTTAGGTGTTAGTGACAGTCCTGTAGTGCAAACAGGACCTTAGCTAAGTGGCTATGAGCTACCTGAAAGTTTCATAGCTAGTCAGAAAAGCACCAAGTTTGAATGCTTAGAGATGAAAGAAACTGGTGAAGTGCTAATGAAAGTTGGTTAGAAGAGCGCAGATAGAAATATATATTGGCACCACTGGTATAGTGTAAGGACATAGTATAAGGATGACCATTTTGCCCTTGATTTTTATATTAATCCAGCTTTACATTGTATAAATGATGCAGACAGCTGTGTTCTTGCAATCTGTTGTTATGACCTTATACAATAGATTTAATATTATAAAAAAAGATGGAGTGCTTTCCAATTTATTGAACAGTATAGCACACACAATAAGTAAGCACTTATATTTATATATATTACATTTATCTTTATGTTTCATTGTTATTATGATGCTTATTTATTAAGAATTCTGTAGAAAAAGATTCCTGCAATGTATCAGCAATATCATTTATAATTAAATTAATTTATTCCATAAATGTATTTTTCATATACTCTAAATATGTTTGTATTTATAAAATTTGTTATTTACAAGAATCTCAATAAATTCACCTCAAAATAACAAGTATTATAACTGGATTTTGTTTCCTTCTGAAGTACCTCCGTCTGTCACTCTTGTTGTTGTTTTGTCTCTATGTCACCTGCAGGAATTTGAAATTACCAGATTATGTTCAAAGATAAAGCGATAACCTACAATTACGTTTCATGTTAAAACATTGTTGGCATTATCTCTTGCATACGTAGGTTTGTATAATTGCCCTGGATCACTGCCTATTCCTCATCTGACTAAGCACCTTGGCATGAAAACTCAAAGGGTGTGTACATGGTTAAAAAGTAATTAATCTGGACACATTGACATGTTGTTTTGATGTGAAAGATAGACTCTTGTAGAGCAGGTGAATTAGACAGGAAGCTTGCAGGCGCATGGGAAAGAAACAGTGTAGACAATAGCAATGTGAGAACAACAACAGCCTTGCTGGTTTCCATCTTCCTGTCATGATAGACTATATAGGCCAACAGTGCACATAAGGCCAGTTTCCAAAATCCAAGAATTTATCCTTATCCTGATTGTTTTATTTTCAAAATGAAGTCATCATTTTAGTGTAAGACTATTGTAGATTTAAAATGACTAAAACGTGCATTACATCATTATTCTCTTACATGTCTACTATATATCAAGGTTTCTCACCATGTCTGCTCATGCAGCCTCATGAATGGACCACGGTGACTGATGGTGAGATAACTGCAATTTCAATGAGCACATTCAGAGGAAAACATACAGTGGGTACGAAAAGTACTCAGACACCCCTAAAAAATATTTTACTCTGTTATATTGCAGCCATTGGCTAAAATACTTTCAGTTATTTTTTTTCCTCATTAATGTACACACAGCACCCCATATTGACAGAAAAACACAGAATTGTTTACATTTTTTGCAGATTTATTAAAAATGAAAAACTGAAATATCACATAGTCCTAAGTATTCAGATCTTTTCCTGTGACACTCATATATTTAACTCAGGGGCTGTCTATTTCTTCTGATCATCCTTGAGAGGGTTCTACACCTTCATTTGAGCCCAGCTGTGTTTGATTATACTGATTGGACTTGATTAGGAAACCCACACACCTGTCTATATAAGACCTTAAAGCTCATAATGCACGTCAGAGCAAATGAGAATCATGCAGTCAAAGGAACTGTCTGAAGAGCTCAGAGACAGAATTGTGGCAAGGGACAGATCTAGCCAAGGTTACAAAAACAATTATGCTGCACTTTATGGTTCCTAAGAACACAATGGCCTCCATAATCCTTAAATGGAAGATGTTTGGGATGACCAGAACCCTTTCTAGAGCTGGGCATCCGGCCAAACTGAGCTATCATGGGAGAAGAGCCTTGGTGAAAGAAGTGAAGAAGAACCCAAAGATCGCTGTGGCTGAGCTCCAGAGATGCAGTCGGGAGATTGGAGAAAGTTATAGAAAGTCAACCATCACTGCAGCCCTCCACCAGTGGGGGCTTTATGGCAGAGTGGCCCGACGGACGCCTGTCCTCGGTGCAAGACACATGAAAGCCTGCATGTAGTTTGCTAAAAAAAAACACCTGAAGGACTCCAAGGTGGTGAGTGGCTTCACAACAACTCCGTGACTATTCTTGAATGGCCCAGCCAGAGCCCTGACTTAAATCCAATTGAGTATCTCTGGAGAGACCTAAAAATGGCTGTCCACCAACGTTTACCATCCAACCTGACAGAACTGGAGAGGATCTGCGAGAAATGGCAGAGGATCCCCAAATACAGGTGTGAAAAACTTGTTGCATCTGTCCAAAAAGACCCATGGCTGTATTAGATCAAAAGAGTGCTTCTACTAAATACTGAGCAAAGGGTCTGAATACTTAGGACCATGTGATACTTCAGTTTTTCATTTTTAATAAATCTGCTAAAATGTCAACAATTCTGTGTTTTTCTGTCAATATGGGGTGCTGTGTGTACATTAATGGGAACAGAAATTTTTTTTTTGTAAATTATTTTAGCAAATGGCTGCAATATAACATAGAGTTAAAAATCAAAGGGGCTCTGAATACTTTCCGTGCCCACTATATACTTGAATATTACATCATTATACTGGGATGGGAAGCCTAATAAAACTGTTTTTAATTACAGTATGAAATACTGAACAACCAAAATCGCTGGGATTTTGAGGGTAAGGAACATTTTATCATTTACTATTTGTTTCTCTTGGCCACTCCTTTCAAAATAATACAGACTGAGAAAGTCAGGCAGCAAATGACAATAGTTATAGTAATGTAGCTCGTACGTACATTATATTTCAAAGTTGTTATTCACTGTAAAAAAATTAATTAAATTAAATCTAAAAAATAATAGAATAAAGTAAAATAAAATAAAAAGGAACCCAATAACACTAATAATTAAAATAACATAAAAATAGTGGTGGTCAAATAGTGGTCAAATGGTGTCAAAAGTCTTCCCATACAGCACAAAATATGAGCCACTTTTATGATAGACCTACTTTTATGACACGTAACTGCAGCTAGGGTGAGTAAATGATTAGGCCTCCAGAATTGTCTTTTTTACTTCAAGAGTGGTTTCATTTATCAGAGATGTAATCCTTTTGAACACACAAATACTAAATGACTTTGGCAAGTTCACAAGGTTTATGTCCCCGACAATATTAATATTCGAAACAATAGCAGCGTCCATCTCTCCCTTGAGCTCAATGTCTGTTGCACCGCCAACAGCATCTTTGTCCTGCTCGAAAAACAGGATGCCTTTACAAATTCCATCCCAACTGCATATCGCGTTCTGAGTGAGGAGAATGTCAGGAAAGGCACATCAGATGTAAAATCAGAGGAAGTGATATGAAGTAGACGGCTGTCGATAATGGAAAGCATAAAAACACTGGCACTTTTTCTCCCCTTGGTCACAGCTAGGCACAAACAGTAGGGCAAATCTCAATTAACTCTTAGCATCTCAGAGAAGCTTCTAGTCATGACCTGGTTAATATGGGGTTAACATCAGATGTCAGTGTTTTCCGTATCCAAAAACTGTCTGATAAGGATAAATGATACCAAATGATAATGAATCAGGAGATGTTTACGTAGTAGAGTGATATCAGCAATTGCGGCTATACGTGATTATAATTACTGTTAAGAGGGATCAATGGCTGTTACATACCCAGACTGCTGTCTGTGTGCCAGATTGTTAAATAAGCAGCATAGCTTTTACTAACTTCATGTAACTACACATACACATGAACTAGAGCAAAACAACGTTAGCCTAATGCCATGTATCTCTAAACTAGTTATATAGTAAAATGGAAAATAAAACAGTACTATGATGAAACTTTTTATCTTAAAGTTTACAAATCTTGAAGTTAGAGAAGGAATGACTTACACATGACCGTAAGTCTTATTGTTGATTTATTTTAATATCTTCCCATCTGTTTACTCTGTGTTATTGAGTACTGTTTACTGTGTTATTGAAAGTTTGATGCTTTTTTATCTCTTGTCATTGTCTTTTTTGTGCACTTTATTTTTGTTTCAGTTTTCACACTTATTTCCTGGCCTCCTGTGAAACAATTTGCTGTATTAAATATTATTTTTGCTCCTATAAATAGAACTGACAAAGTACATGGTAAGTGCACACACAGTTTAAATCTATTTAAATGGTTAAGGTTTAAATTCCAATGCAAACAGTATATCGAATATAAACGAGCATTACATATGTCAGTATAGAAATGTGTGAATATTATGTAAGGGATAATGTACAGGCAGCCGGTAGTTATCATAAGCCCCGACAGTGTGATCACGCTGAAGGGGCTTATTTCGCGATAACTACCGGCTGCCTGTATTTTATCCCGCTTATTACACGGCTACTTGCCACATAAGAAAAAAAAACTGAACACGAATATGAATTTGAAACATTTTATTGCCGTTTTTGTTTTAAATTAACATTTTTATCCTTCCGCGAAACGATATAGTACCACGTGACTAACATTCAACCGTAAGAAAATTTATAACATCTACATATATAACAACGGATGTATTTTAGTTATTTATTGCACCTCATGTTGTCTAGTGTTTGTCACAAGATGGGGCCAAACGGTAATCTTTGTTGGCGCGGAGGGATTTAAACACACAAGT
>JAUCMT010000181.1:0-15961 GCA_032357475.1 Enteromius thamalakanensis
TATAAAAATATACAATATATACACACATACATATATATATATATATATATATATATATATATACACATATATATATATACACATATACACATATACATATACACATATATACACATACATATACATATATACACATACGTATATATATAAAACACAATTACATGATTATGAACTGTAAATTGACAACATTCTGTCTAAAACTTCTGCATAGTGAGAGGCAGAGTGTACTTCAGATAACACATAATGTGTGTTCAAAGATGTTTATCTTGGACCTTTGAATTTGCCTTGGGGTGGTTTTTAAAATCATCTTCTGTTGCCTGAGGCATAAGGCGCAGTGCTGACTTGACCCCAAGCTCGCATCAAAAGCTGACTTTCAAGCTTAAAAGCTAGTAGGCTTTGAAGTGTATAGAAAAGTAATAGCCCGCTGAGACCGTCAGTCCCCTTTGTCTAAACTGAAACAAACAAACAAGGCAGCCAAATTCAACAAGACCACCTTTATTTGAAGTACACCAACAAAGCAAACATGCTTAGCATGAGAACCGGTAACATCTGCTGTGAACGTGTCTGTACACCATAAATGTCCGTTCATTACAGTCACGCGGAAAGAAAGCAAGGCTCTGATTCATTCAGTAATGAAGTCTGTCAATTTCGAGGCAAAGGAATTTATATACAGCACCGCTGAGGCTCGTTTGAGCACTCCCTCTCTCATTGCCATCCTCAACGACAGTGTTAATGTTTTAAAAAATCTGCTCCTGTCTTTCCATGAGACGTAAATGAATTACAAAATCTTTATTAAGCGGAGGGGAATGACCTGAGGTAACCCGCTCTTTTTGCAGGCAGGTGGCTCAGTCTTGATGCACCTTGCATCTCTCTCTCCCTAAAGCCATCTGGATAATTAGCCAGAGTGCTGCGTAGGCTTGTAAATGTGGCATTCTGCGCTGGGGAAAGGACAGACACGTGCTGTCCAGTCACCACTGAAATGTTTACTTGGCAACACCGGGGACCATTAATCTCCAAATTCAACTCGCCAAGCAAAAAGTACGAGAAACAACCAAAAAAAGAACATCTACACTACCAGTTACTGCTTAAAGGGACAGTTCAAGCAATTATTTGCTCACCCTCGTGTCTTCTCAAACCCATCTGAGGAAATATTTTGTACTGGTTGCAATTTTCCATGCAATAACAATAAATGGAGACTGTAGCGTTTAAGCTCCAAAAAGAATGCAAGCACTTCTAAAAAGTATTATATGATAATGCACTGATAATCTTCCCACTGAATCAGTGAACTGAACTCTAAATTAGAGCTAAATTCAGAAAGGAATCATTCACAAGAATCATTTAATAACTTGGCTTTCAGTCAAGGACAAATCTGGCATATTTCAATATTTTAAGAGGAAACCTACTTTATTCTAAAACCTATTTTATTTATATTAAGTCCTTTTTAAAAAACATGTATGAATGGACTTTCTAAATCAAATATTTGCAGTCGTGTGTCTTTAACATCACTTTAGATCAATATCTGAGAATTTTTTTTTTTTAATTTCCAAAACTGATCAAATCTTTCAATTACCAAGATAAAATTTGTTGGACTGACAATTTTTCCTCACTATTTTAATTGTGCTTATTGGTGTGCTATCAGGGCTTCCGTCTGTTTATGTAATTGCCCAGAAATGGGCATGTTAAGATCTTTGAACAATGCGAGAGTGAGCAAATGATGGCATCTTCAATTCTGCTACTCCTTTAAACACAATCACTACCAATAGTACTGTGGAAGACAGTGATGTTCATTTGTGTGTATCCTCTTAGCTCCAGTGTGATGATTATGGCCACTAGGGGCTCATCACATGCAGACCTGGCTTTAAAAAATATTTATGAAACAAAATCAGCTAAAAGAAAAATTGTTAAAAACTCACTTGAGATTAAGCATTTTGCAACAAACACTACATAGAAAATAAAACAAAAAACAAACAAATCCAGCACTTACCTATTGCCAGCGTCATGACCTTGAGCTTGTTACGCACTAATTTGACCACCATGCTCTTCTGCAGAGGAGTCGAGCGACAGCATAGAACGGACCTGCAGCTTCGAGCCACGGCCAGGAACTTGTCCTCTAAACTCTTGTCCAGTGCGTAGGCCAAGGTTCGACCGTCGATCACCAGCCCTAGGCGGTGCACCAGGAAGGGGCTGGAGTGGCCAGAGGAGGCCGGGGAACACACCGGACTGGAGAAGTGGATGCCAGCATAGTCTCTAGCTGCTTGATGATCTGGTCGAGGGTTGCAAAGGAACTTGGCCTGGATGTAGTGCAAACTGTTCTCGAGCAATACAGCACACGCCTCCTAGTAAGAGTTCACATTCAAACACAAAAATCAGGAAGGTCATTAAAAGATCTTGTGCGAGTTAGGCAACATCTGGCAAACAGGGAAGTAAAAAAGAAAAAAGAAGAAGAAAAAAACTGCTCAGAAATGGGGAAAAAACTAAAAAAAAAAAAAAAAAAAGATCACAAATATGGTATTTAGTTATATAATAATTTTACTTTACCAAATCACATTTATTAATGGGATACTCCACCCAAAAATGAAATGTTGTCATTGTTTAGTCATCCTCACCCTCATGATTCCAAACCTCTATGACTAAGAAAAACAAACAAACAAACAGAGACTGATATTCTCAAAATGTCCTCTTTATTGTTTAGTAGTAACCCATACAGCATGGCTCCCGACATTCTTTGAAATATCTTAACTGCTTCACAGAAGAAAGCAAATCATATAGCTGGAATGACGTGAAGGCGAGAGTATGATGACCATTTTTATTTTTGGGTGAACTATCCCTTTAAGCAAAAAAAAAATAGTTCTGACTAAAATAGCAAGTCGGTGATTAAGACATTCCAGAATGACAGCTCTTTGCCTGCGTGCGCTTTCAAAACAAAACTCATGTGGATGCTTCACGTGTTCTCCAAGGAGACAAAATCATGAAACATCACGAGAGCTCATTCAAGCCAGTCTAGCTGCTCTGTGAGGGAAACGCCTACAGTCTAATAGTGGACAGGCAGGGGAATATGCAAACAGATTGATATATGGGTGTTTTTTTAAATATAGACACTTTTGGTCTTTTAGGTTGAAATTTGATTTTCCATTTGTGGTGGCCTGATATTTTGGTGGTTTATAAAAAACACTACAGTATCCCCTAAATACAAAAATGGTCACGACTAACTGTTCATTGAAAATAACATGTCAGCACTGACAACTTTGTGGGCAGCTTTTCGACAAATAGTGCCATTGCGCTTCGGACATCCCATGTTCATGTCCCAGGTAGCGGGTTCAAGTAATATGCTACAGTTGAATTAATACCTATTTATATTAAGATTGACTTAATTAAAACTTGCAAATTTTTTTTTGCTCTCCAACAGCAGTTGCTGATAATTAAACTAACTAAAGATGATATGATAAAAGAATAAACAAGCATTCCCAAGAGAAAATAAAGTGTTAGGATTAGTTAGTTATGTTTATTTTATATAATATTAATAAAATATAAGTAATCAGCCCATGGAAGATTAAAGTGCCCATAGTGGAAAAAAACACTCATATGGTTGGATGGGGAAGAAGAAAAAAAAAAAAGTGGGAGAAATGAAGCTAGCTGTGTTTTCAACTGGAACAATTAGGCCTACAAGTTATGGGCAATACCTTCAGACATTTCTGTCATCCCTGGTTGCAAAAAGCATAACAAGAATAATAGTCAAATCAGAGAATAAATAATTAAATACAATATCAAACAGAATCCACACCAAAGATATAATATCATTAGAAATGGCTTTCAATCCCTTGTGTGAACTGATATTAAATATGTGTGCGAACTCTGTAGTTGCAGGCAAGTTTTCAGCTGGAGTGGGCAGCCTGAGAGTAACAGTTACTTTTTTAATAAAGCATAATGCGAAACACAGTTCCCCATAGTTTTAAGAATTCTGAGACACTTCAAGCAAATCAATTCTTTCAGACATTTCAAATTGAAACAAATTGGTTTTAAAATTCAGTTTAGTGATTATTTGTGCCCTTTAATTTCATACTGTTTGGAGATAAGGATTCTGACTAAATGATTAGCTGCTAAAGTAATTGTTTATTAAAACAGTCATTAAATGTAGACCGAACCTCAAAATCAAAGAATCAGCATTCAGAGGGAGAAGGAAGGAAGTGAGGAGAAAGAGAAAAGCCCATGAGGAGAGACTGCAGCAGTGCATGCTGGGTATACCTGCGAGTCAGCATTAAGAGTGATTATCTCCTCCTCTGGGTCCAGCAGTTTGCAGGCATAGGCAATGTTGATGGCAGTCTCTTGTTTATCTCCTGTCAGCACCCAGATCTGAAGGCCCGCTTTCCTCAGCGAGGCGATGGTCTCTGGAACCCCATCCTGAAGTCTGTCCTCAATACCTGTTGCTCCTTTTTGAAAAGAAAAACGAAAAGATGTTTGCTGGTAACCAAACAGTTGCTGGTCCTCATTGACTTCCATGAAAAAAATGCTATGAAAGTCAATGGGGCTAGAAAAGGTTTGGTTAACTAACTAATCTTCAAAGCAAAGAAACTCATACAGGTTTGGAATGACATGAGGGTGAGTAAATGATGACAGAATTTTTATTCTTGGGTGACCATGGCTTTAACACCAGGTGCAAACTAGTCCTTGATGGATTAAGAGTGCTTGAGGATCTATTTTACCCAGAAGTTGGAGGTTGGTCTCTAGTCGTAATGCAGAATCAAAAAGCATTTCCTCTCTCCTCTGTATGGCTGTCTCGGCTTCCAGGTGGCACTGTAACCAACTGGCATACTCCTCCTTACTAAGAACCTGGACCAAACAAATACAATCACATCACTGATAGAGGTGCAACATCAGCATTACGGTGTTGTGATAAAGTGCTGATTGGTTTCAAAAACTTTTTCTAGCTTCAAAGGGATGTGTAAAAAAAAGAAAGAAAGAAAGAAAGAAGAACGCAATAAGGTATTCTGGTTGCTGGCTTAAAAAACAAACAGGTGTAGAAAATAAAACTAACACAATAAGAGGCTTGTTAAACTTTAAGCAGCTCTATTTATTTATGAATTCACACTTAGCTGTGTGAAAAATAATTGTATGCAAGCTGTTCAATGCTTTCCCTTCTGTTAAGGTGACTATTAAGCAACAGTGATAACGAAGCATGCCAAAAAAGAAGAAAAGACAAAAGATCATACTTTTTATTAAAATTATATAGCAAGTGTTAGATCACAGCTGGGCTTTAGTGTGGAAAAAAGGGGAAAGTAACAATTTGTTAAGATTGGTTAAGATTCTGAGGTGAAGATTCCATCAATGACATCAGAAATGAGGGCTGTCAATTTATTAAAGATTCATATTAAAGATTAAATAAAATGCATATCAATATTATATTATATATAAAAAAAAACACAAAAGGAGGAATTGTTATGGGAGTCTGTGTTACCTTTTTGGCGATACAGAGTGTTCTGAGACCATCTGCAGCATAAAGATTTAAGTAGTTTTGAGTTTTATACAAGATTTTCCTTTGTCGCTTTCCTTTGCAATCATCTGCAATGCAAAAACAAATAAAACCAAAATTCATCAATATATTCTAACATTTGAAGAAGGATTTACTAAACTAGTAATACACACAGTGTGAAAAACACATATTGTAAGCAGACAGCTGAACTAATCACTTCAGCCGCTTTCTCAACAAGGCCATTAGATTTAATCAAGATGGCAGAGTGTTTTGACAGGTTGACTGGATAAGCTGGCTACGGAGCATTTTGAGGTTTATCGCTCCAGTGTTATTGCTCAGTGCATTGCTCCCTGGCAGGAAGAGCAGAACAAACTGTTTGGGATGATCACTTCCCAACATGGAGGACCGTCAGCCAAGACGAGGGGGCGTGAGTGCCAAACCTCACATTTTCACCGAATGATTCATCACCACCCCAGCAACTGTGGGACGACTGGACGTGTTTTTCCAGAGACTGATGCACAGACGCTGGTATTAAATGTTCTTAATAAACCTATAGATAAAGTAAATCCCCATATCACGCCCCAACATAACCCTTCCAACAGTGAAGAGTAAAAGTCTTTCATAAGTTATGCAACAGTACTCAAAAGGTTAAGTGGGGAATTTTAAACCACTAGCAACACAAATGGTGCAGTATCACCAAGCAAACAAAAACTACTATTTCACTATTAAAGCTTGCCTAAAAACAAACAAAAAACAGCTTCAACACAAAACAGAAACCTAACAAACGAAGAACAAAAACACCCACAAAGCAGAAATCAATACAAACAAAAGCACCAACCAAAATAAAAATAACCCCAAAACCAAACAAAACAAAAAGGACAAGACATGGCAGTTATGATTATATAATAGCTAGAAACTTCAGTCATGGAATTTAATCAGAGAGGCGGCTACTCAAGAAACTGGTGTGTAATTTTTTGCTTCTGTATTACTGAGAGACGGAAATGATAGACCTTTCCAACATTGGTAATGGAGCACACTTTGGAACATTTTGGTCTGTGTCCTTCATTCTAAGACGTTACATAATGACTGGAAACAGATTGGGCCTGTGTTTTCTTCCAAATCTTTATGGTTGCCTGGTTAAGACAGCTTTATGTCAACGAAGTTGTAACAATTTTCTTGTCAAAGACTTAAAAGCTGTGTGGCTCAGGCTGGTACCTGTAGTCTGTTTTTGTGCATTGTGTCATTAGAAAAGCATGACAAACTTCCCACTGCTTCTGAATGGAGCAACTGTACTGTCTGCTGTGTTAATTGGAAGCCCACACCCAAAGGTGAACCTAATGAACCTGGGGTTTAAAAAACATTTCTAGACTGCCACTAAGCACATGGTAGAAAGATGAAATGACATAACTAGTTGCAATGGCACTAGGTTATAATCCATACAGCTGAAAAAGTCTCCAACTCAATTACACAAATCTTTAATGCACTTTGAGTCTAAATCTATAGGGCAAGATGTCCGCTTAAACTTAAAAACAAACAAACAAGTATTGCTAATCTTAAAGATGTTAACAGTTATACTATGATTACAATAACTTGCTAAGCTTTTCTTTGCAAAAAAACAAAACAAAACAATAATTATGAAATCAAAATGAATTAACCACAGATGGGTTTTTTTCTCTCTTATTTTTTTCTGTATTGTAACTTTTTTTTCCTGTTGATTGGATTTTGAGATGTGAGCATTGCACCCAAAAATGATGCAAGCTCTCAGATGATTGTGGTAAGGCAGGGTTTTAAATGCTGAAATTAACATTAAGTTATTACATTAAGGTTAAACAAAAAACAAAAAAAAAACAACATAAAACAAAGAAAAATATTAAGAATGAAGATGAAATATACTTAATATCCAATGCAATACTGTTTTAAAGAAATAATTACTTTTATTCTTATGATTTTCTATTTTATTTTTTTTTCATATTAGTCAATCTTTCAAAACTTTTAAACCTTTTCCATTTGCTATATTAAGGTCATATAAATACATTACAACAACATGACTTGTTTTTAATTAAACAATTGATAAATGATTCTCTTTTCTAATCTGTAACATATTGGGGAAAAAAATGCTAAAAAGAAAGAAAGAGAACGGATTTATTCTGCTTTTTCCTCCAAAAAGATGAGCAAAACGCTTGTGAACTATTATAAGGCATAGTTTTATCTCTCCTTTTTTTGGCTGTTATCTTGACATTTAGATATAAAGCACAGGGCTGTGCTGTGCATGTAGTACTTCTGTTCAGTCATTTATGTACACAGCATTAAAGAAAACTGCCACTGGAGCTGTTCTCGTGCCTGGAATACTAACAAGCCAGGCTACCTATGCTATTAGGATAGTTTATTACCGCTAAAACCCTTGGCTACATCAAGAGCCAAGAACAATCTGGAAGCCATCCAAAAGATGTTTGGGTGAAGGGGACATATTGCCCTTACCATGCTGACTATGTGGGAATCAAATGGCTATCAGCATAGATCAACAGTGTACGTCAAAATCCAGGGGTCACTTTGAGCAGTCCAAAGACATGAAAAATTCAAAACATTTTCTTAAAAAAAAAAAAATAATAATAAAAATAATCACACCGTCTCGTGGTCTGCTCTTAGTAGACGTGGCGCTCTCTCTTTCAATTTCTTGGAAATATAAAAAAAAAAAAATCTATCCATTCCAATATTCTGAAGAAATCAGATGACTTTTGGCCATTTGGCTGAGCCGTTATTCATTAATTCTGCTGGAATAGGCCTCATATGCTGTCTAACTAGGGCATGGGGAAAAAAAACACCCAGACTTCATTAAAACTTTAGTATGATCAACAAGCGTTCTAAAGCATAATCAACACTGAACTTCAAAATAAACTAACCCAAAATATTTTATTCATTTCATGAGGGGGAAGGTTTGACAGCATGCCAGGCGTTTGTTAATCTGAATTCCAAACATAAAAGAGGAGAGCCATTAAAAAAATAAAAAGAATAATTCAAAAAGGTACAGACAGTTATAATCATAGATGGTGAAATTCATAGAAAGTAAGTGTCTTTTAGAAACTCCAAGATGGGTGGGAGCAAAACTGTCAAAAAAGCAGCTGTAAAATTTCAAGTTATGAGTTATGCTTTTTGTTCTGACAGGGCTGTAAATATAATAAAGAAATAATTGACAACTGGCTGAAGTAATGACAAAAAATAAAAAATGTATATATAAAAATATATAAATTTATATATAAAAAAAAAATGTATATATAAAAAATATATTTATTTTTCACAAGAAAATTAAGCAGCACAACCATTTTCAAGACTAATATTCACAAAAGTTGTTTCTTCTTAGTAAATCAGCATATGAAAATGATCTCTGAAGGATTAAGTTACCTTGAAGACTACATGTTACAAATTTACTTTTTTTGCCAATATTCTAGGTTTTGCCTATATGATTTTACTCATTTAAAACAAAATCAAATTTAATATGCTTCCTTATTCTTTTAAAAAGGTACAAGTGAGAATAAGCCACTTTTTTGAATGTTTACATAAATATTGTGTTACACTGAATGACAATGTAATATTACACCAAAATTTTACATTTTATGCTTCAAAAACTTTACATGTAGACACGTTACTTACATTTAATATGCTTTCTGTGGACATAAATTCCATTTTTTTATATTTCTTATGATGCAGACAACTTGATGTCTTTGACCCATATTCATAAACAAACGTATATGAAATGAAGGAATCGAAAGGGGATTTCGGGACTTGGACTAGATACAAATCTGTGTCACTGTAATGCTATAAACTTAATATTTTAAATATACACTGTAAAGCATCCATATTATGGATCAGAGCATCAAAGTGTTGAACCCTAGAAATAAAGTGTGGGAACAATGTGCTCAATGTTAGCATACCTGTGGCTGGTCTGATCAAATCCATGATGACTGAATCTGCACCCTTGGTGTAGACCGTGATTTGCTCAGTCAGAGGGTGTTTCACCACCACTGACATCCTCTTTCTTGTGGAGTCAAAGCCCAGTGTGTGCAGAAGCTCAAAGCTTAGTTTGCCCAAGTGTGGAAGCTCCACAGTCACCTGATCTGGTAAACGACCGACAAGAGCACACTTATAGGCCCGGGCTGCATAAACCAGTGCTGCCTCATCCGGTGACTCCGCCTCATATCTTAGCTCGCATTCATCTTGAGCCAAAGCTTTTGTTTTATCAAAGTTGGGTGGGACAGGGCTGAAGGCATGCTGCAGTTCATGCTCCGGACGCTTCTCCTCGTTCAGCTTTGTGAGTGTGCTCTCGGCCGAGGGGGAGGACAGCATGCTGCAGCCCACTTTATGGGAGGACGAGCGGTTGGTGGCCAGACTGGAGGAGCTGCTGCTGTTGGAGCCAGAGGTCAGGCGGCTCGGAGTGAAGCGCTTGATGAAGTCCTCGATGGTCTTCACTGGAGACTTCAACTCATAGCGACGCACCTTGATAAGAACCAAAAAACATTTGTCAAAACAAAACTCCTTAAATATTTTTGTGCATTCAACATTGCAGCCAACTGGGAGGATGATTTGTAAATCATTTCATAATAGATGGCAAGGCAAATTTTTTTAAACCGCACAGGCAGTGATCTATAGAGGTTTTTAAATTCCTGAGCATACTAAAGTATGAACCCAACTGCTTCAAATAAAATATCAAAACAAGTGCTGTTTATTAAAAAAAAAAAACTAAACAAGAGCACTAAAAGATTCTTTTTCATTTATTAATTAATGAATTATTATTTTTTTAACTACAAGAACATATGAGGGTACTTGTGGGAACCAGGATTCACACAAGTTAAGTCAAACAAAAACCAAAAGAAAACACTAAAAAATAAAATAAATGGTAACTGAAATGGAATACAATTTAAGCAAGCAAAAAAAAAAAAAAAACCCTCACACACACACACAAAATGAGAACAAACATATCAAAACTATTAACTAAAATTAACAATAAACCATAAAAAATAAAAAATAAAATTAATAGTATATCAACTAGACACTACAATAAAACAAATTTTTTTTAAAATGTATATAATCACAAATGGTTAAGGAAAATTGTAATTAGTACTAAAGCAGCTATTAATTTGTTTGTAGATACTACTTGGTTTGATAAATTACATTTTAGTTCAAGCTTATTTATTTATTTAAGATTAAACTAAGAATTTGTAAATTTTTATTTTTAAATAAAAAATTCATTTTTTAATGAATTTACAAAATGTATGCACAAATACTCTTCCTCAGAAGAGTGAATTAATAAAAAAAATTGTGATACAGATACTACAGGTTAATGTAAATGAATTACAGCAGAATGTTAAGCCTCCATCAATTTAATCAAACAACAAACACAAATCACTCAGCTCAAGATAAAGACTATATAATAAAGGGGTGACAAGACTTTGATTGCAGTATCTGCCTGATCTTACATGCACACTTGCAGAAGTATGCGGGCCATATACTAATGCTGAAATAGCGCCAGACAAGGTGGATTTTGAGGGCATCTTATGACACAAATGAGTAGAGGGCAAAACTACAAATTTAAAGGATAGACCATAAACATCTTTTACACAGAAAGAGGAAGTTGCTTCAACTCTGCACAGCAAAAAACACCACAGCCAACACACACAAGGCATTAACTTATATGTGATCAAAATCTGACATGAGACACTCAGTTGTTCTAAAATTAAAACAAATCTTAACCTTACACCGATATTGAAAAGACATAGCCTCAACAGCTGTTAGTGAAGAATGATACCTGAAAAAAAGTCACCAGGATTTAAATGAATACAAAATTGACTTTTTACTTTCTGCGCTGACTTCTTCTCGTTGGAATTTCCTGAATTGCGTCACATTACTGAGGTAAAATAAGTTGCAAACGTCAGTTTCAGTTAATTCCTTGTGGTTGGCCTGCTTACCTTCTGCCGGGGTTGATTGGGTGAAGACACAACCACAGTGTTGCAGATAGTGAGAGCAATAAAAAAGTCAAAGATGTCACACAGGTCAGGGGGGATCTGGTTCAGGGGCTGACTGTGAAAACGCATGAACTCCATCTGACTGCTGCACTCATTGACTTTATCCATGAGCTGGGGATCTGGAGTAATGTCCTTTTCCTATCAAACCAATAAAAAAACATAGCAAATATCATTAAACACTGGATTACTGAGCGATAAACGTATAGCTTAAGGCAGAGAGATATGTTTGCCAACCATGGGACTGCTAAAGGCAGTGTGTTTGGACAGAATGCTGGCCCGTTTGGCTTCGGCTCTGCTCCCGGTGCGACGGTGAGATTTGGTGCTCTGTGATCGCAACACCACTTTTCCACTCTGGTGGCTGGTGACGCTGTCCCGCCGTGGGAGAGTGCCACCATGAGATGTACAGTCCTCCTCCTCTGAATCCATTTCCTGGTACATTGCAAGCCTCCTCGCTGTGGGAAAGACACTCTTTTAAACATTTGGGCTGACCTTCGAAGACATAAGGCTTCGGGCATTATTTCCTCATGCTAGTCTGAGCGGAGCTGCCCTACTGGAACATAGGGTCAATTAAGTTTATTATAGACGAAGTAAACTTCATATTCAATTGCAGAGCATTTTTTGGAATGGCCATTTGTAAAATTATAAATGTCACTGTTTACTGTGATACATTTAAAATGCAATAACAATTCCTACAATTAAATGGTTGCTTATTAGCATCCTGATTAATAGTGAATTTGCTGTTTATAAGTACGTATAAAATGTATTTTAATGCATTATTCTGCATGACCATAATTGACCCCATATCTAAACTTAACGACTACCTTACTAACCATAAAGGAGAATTTATTGAGACAAAAAGCATAGTTAATAGTAAGATTAGGTTAATAATGGGAATTGGTCTATGAACTAAGGTGTGACCTAATTCCGCTACATGTTTTTAAAAGAACATTAATTGGGGGCTTTTTGATGTATGCCATTGATTGTAATCATAATGATTGATTACATTAATTGGTATATCATGCAATTACGTTTATTAATATTTTACATGATTGACAGCCCTATTACTTGTATAACATATTGCTCATTTACAGATAATTAATGGTGTGCAAAGAACTTTACTGGCTTTTGTTTTGGCACCGCAGAAGCTAAGAATCCTAACCATTGGCGTCATGCGAGTACTCGACTCCTGCCACAGTACAACGGCGAAACACCATCTTGTTTTCGGTGAGTGTGCCGGTTTTATCAGAGAAAATGTACTGCATCTGGCCCAGGTCTTCTGTGATGTTCAGAGCCCTGCATTGGAGGTGAGAGTCTGTTTCCTCATCGTACAGCTCCATGTCTTGATGGATAAAGTACACCTGGCATATTTTCACTATTTCAATGGAAACAAAGAGCGAGATTGGGATCAGCACCTGCACCAGAGAAAAAGAGAAGTAGAGAGGTTTGTTGTAGGTTCATGCAGGGTCATCATTTCAGCTACCGCTGAGCCTAAAACCAGATGGCAGTTAAAGGAAACGTTCATCCAAAACTAAAAGAGAGTCATTATTTAACTGAATGGTTACTTTAAATCTAAAAGAATTAGATTTCTTCTACATATGGAGCATCAATGTTAATCTGAACCACATGATAACATTCTCCTTACACCACTTGCTATTCACCTGCAATACTATAATCATGGTCAGGAAGAGATAAATGGCTGAGACCACTGGAGATAAGTCTGTTCCTTCTGGGCTCAGGACGTCAAAGACAGGCCTCTTATCTCCATACTGGAACATCCACAGGCCATGTCCTAGAGGTTTCAGAGACAAACACTTGACTGTATAAGGCATGGTAAAATGGAATCACTTTGACGTTTAAGGAATCTAAAAACGTTGAATGATACCAAAACAGTTAAATTACTGCTGCCTCTAAAAAGCTTCCTCAAATCAGACACATTCATCTATCAATGAAGTAATATTTTTACCATGGTAAAAAGCATAAAAATATAATTATCTTTCTTGAAAAGAGAATACAAATTGTTTAAATATTAAAATAACAAGATTAAAGCCTTATCTTATCTTTTTATATATATATATATATATATAGATATATATATATATATATTTATATTTGGGATGCAAAAGATAAGATTATAACAGATGAAACTGCATAAGAGCTTCACATTATGTAACTCTTTAGTTAAAAAAAAAAAACAAAAAAAAAAAATGAACCAACAGTAACTAACACAATAATATCTAATATTATGTGGGTAGCTTAGATGAGCCACATATGGCATTTTTAAAATAACCATAATATGCTCACCTCACAGACATTTCAGTCATAAAAGCATTAATAATAATAATAATAATAATAAAAAAGAACACTCTACAGATGCAAGGTTTTACGTACCAATGGCAGAAAAGAGGCACATGACCAGGAGGATGATGACACACCAGAACACATCTACGTTCATCTGTCGCTCGAGTTTGCTGCGTTTATAACGGGGGCCATTGTTGTTCAGCATTGCTTTTGTTTCATGACCTAAGATTTAGCACAAGGCAAAACACTCACTTCTGTGAAAACCAGTCATAAAACAATTTACATGTAAACATGAAAAGTCACCAAAAATTTGTTAAAAAATTTGTTATTTTTCATTTTGTTTGTCTTCCTTTTAAATGCCATTGGTAAAGGTTTTTGTAATTATTGGCTACAATTAAATATAAATAACATTTAAAAATATTAAAATAAGAGAAAATATACATATACATATACATTATATATATATATAATTGAATATAAGATATTGTTTCTCTGTGCCTTTATTGATATAGCTGTGGTGTGGATTTAATTGTCCTTTAACGATTCTTATAACTGTATCTTTATCATTATATTTATAGTGATCTGGGTTTTAGACATAATATGAATACATAATATGAAATGTTGTGGAAATGACACTATAGTAGGGTTTCCAGCAGTGGTTTGTATAGACGCTGCGTACCTGCATAGATGACTATTCCTACAGCCTCCTCTGTGTTGCGGATGGTGCAGCCTCTGAGCAACAGATTGTCTTTGTACAGGCCATCTCTCCTCCCACTGCGATAGATTCTGTCATACACACCAAACCGGTTCATTCATTACACTGTAACAACATATCTGTGAGGATTATGCATAATCTAGTTCTAATCTAAATTCCTCTCTCCTCATTTACTAGAACTACATGTGCATATTGCCAAGGGATATCCACAAACTGTGTCCCTTGTTGTTGACCACATAGATCAATCATAATTTACAGTCTATAAGGTTTCCTTCGGATTCCCTTTTTCACGGCACAAAATCAATAGTAAAGCCATGACCTCAGTAAAACGACTCTGTACAAAAGTAAAGCCCTGAGGCCAACTGGATCTCACGTTCAGTCAGTGAAGCACTTTTGGTAAAATCCCAAAGCTCTGTCATGAAAGAACTGAACGAAGTAAAAAGATTCTAAGGATAAATAAGAGCAAAGGAGTGACGGAGAAGGAAGTCTTAAATTCAGGGAGACTTCTGATTCGAAGGTTGCATGCGATTCCAAGGTTCAAAAGGCCCCAGGGCTAAGCTTCCCGATAAAAATGGTGTCAAATGCAAATTAACTTATGCTGAAAGAGTACTGAATGCTAAACACCTGTGGAGGGAGCTCAATAAGCTTTAATGCATGCATTAATCCAGTGCTAAATTCAGGATTACATCTGTTAGTTTAAAAGCACTTTGGTGTTGCTGAATTTTTCCTTTGGCAAGGTTTTTAATATATATTTTTTTTATTCCATTGTATAGAATTTATCTTCGAGCTTGGCCCTGGTTCATACCCAGACCTGCTGTATGAAGCTGTATGTAAACCCTATGCTGTTTACAGTTTTGGTTTAGCTCAGAGCCATAGTCAAGTAGGGTCCAGTTAGCTTTTGGCAGTAAAATGTAAGAACTGTATATTATATGCTTGCAAAAAGCACCTTTCTCTTATCTCTAATCGAGATATAAACAGCAAATACTACATCGTATTTCAGTTTTTGAGGGTGCTCATAAAAGCACGGTTCACTCAAAATACAAAACATCATTTCCAGTTAGTATGGATTTAATTTCTCCTATCCCCAACAAGCCTTTTATATATACTTATACTAAAAAGCACAGTAAACATACAGTAACATATTGTAAAATATTACTACTAATAAACATAACTAACATTTCTGCTTTAGTAGAATTTAAAATGATGATCATATGATGACAAAGCTGCCTTTTAAACAATATTTTTTAATTAATTAAAAATATATTTTTAATAAATTTATTATTTATGTATTTTTAAACCAGTAAAAATAACCCTGGTGATGATAACTAATTACTATAACATTTTAATATTAAAACATCATATATATATATATATATATATATATATATATATACACACACACACACACATATACACCTATATACACCTATATACACGCACACCTAATGTATATGTAACCTTGTG
>JAUCMT010000182.1:0-15952 GCA_032357475.1 Enteromius thamalakanensis
TGGACAGCAGTCAGGTCGGCAGTCTTACCCATGATTGCGGTTTTGAGTAATGAACCAGGCTGGGAGTTTTTAAAAGCTTCAGGAATCTTTTGCAGGTGTTTAGAGTTAATTAGTTGATTCAGATGATTAGGTTAATAGCTTGATTAGAGAACCTTTTCATGATATGCTAATTTTGGTTTTCATGAGCTGTATGCCAAAATCATCAATATTAAAACAATAAAAGGCTTGAACCACTTCAGTTATGTTTAATGAATCTAAAATATATGAACGTCTAATGTTTATCAGTACACTACAGAAAATAATGAACTTTATCAAATATGCTAATTTCTTGAGAAGGACCTGTATATAATCACACTACCAGGTGGCGTTTTTTAATGAAAGATCAATAGGATAAAGAATGCAGATTTATTTTAAAAGCCACCTTTGCTCAGATTTACCAAGGGTGCCTATATTATTGGAGGGCACTGTATATAGATCAGTAAACCAAGATTGCAGGGAATGCTGGGCACAATCACATTCATGATCAGTGTTCCCTAAAAACCTTTTACAAGGATGTGTGTGATGGTGTGTGTTTGTGCTATAAAACAGAATTAATTGGAATAAAAAAATATATAGTATAATATATATATAAGCACTAATTTGTCAACTTTGACAGCCCTAATTATAATTAATTACATTTAACTTTAATGTACTACATACGTGGTATTGATGGTTTCTCTGTTGGTGGTATAACTGAAATATAAAGACAAATTTGTACGTTTATGAAAGATAATTTCAAATATTAAACTAAATGTAAACTAAAAGTAAAAATGAGTTGAATTTGTATATTTGTTTGGAAAACTAACCTTTTGCAGTCTTGCAAATGTAAGGCTTGTAAGAATTGCAGTTTGTGGTAACCCACATACCAGTGCTTGACTGGACTTCCACACAGCTACCAAAATCACTGGGCATCTTGGGTTTCCAGTTTGTGTAATCTACCACCATATTATCAATCCACATCAATTCTCCTGCAACACAAACATACACAAATATCAGATGGTGCTTCTGAGAAAATTTTAAGCATTGTTTGTTTGAATTAAATATATTTCTAACCCATATGACTGCGATGCATGCCAATCCAGAATGATTTGATTCCATCCTGCATGACCTCAATATTCCGTTTAAGAAACATGGATTCTATTGCATCTTCGATACTCACCAGTGATGCTCCTGAAATAAGAGATCAGTATTATTATTATTTTTTAGTTAACAAAAAAACACACTAAACGTGGTGCAATAAAAAAGGTTTTACATTTTAATAAATAAAAATGCATTTTGAAATTTGTATTACACAGTACAAGAAGAGTGGGCTATACAGTAGCCTTTACAATTTTGTTACCCTTTCAGCTGAATCACTTCGACATTACCCCCAGTGCCTTTCTGGTGGCGGTGCCTCAGGTCGAGCGTGCTGTCGCGGTGCATTTATGACTGGCGGGGCCAGTCAAGGCTTCTGTCCAAGTCATGCTCTCGCGGGCCGAGCTAACTATGCCACCACCGTGCTTGCTATGGCAACTCTGCAAGTCTACCAGGCTAAGGCATTAAAACAGCTGCACGAGAGCGGTCCTGATCAGGGGCATTGTAGGAACTCCACACCCTTCCAGGCAATGAAGGTGCGCGTGCCCTTGGTCAGGTGATGTCCACAACCGTGGTTCAGTAGCGGTACCTCTGACGTCGTGGTTAGGCCCTGGCTTCCTACGGGCCGGTGTCCACCTAGAACAGATGTCCAGGCATGTTGTGGTCAACACAGGTGCCTCCTCCATGGGCTGGGGTGCTGTATGCAACAGGCTCCCAGCAGCTCTTTGTCTGGTATGGTGGTCAGCAGAAAGGGAATGCTGTCTCCAAACAGAGGTTGGCCCATTGGGTGGTTGATGGCATCTTCCTGGCTTATTTATACCAGGGAGAGCCGTGCCTCTTAGGACTGAGAGCCCCCTTCACTCAGAGTGTTGCTTCCTCCTATGTGTTGGCTCAAGACGCCTCGCTAGAGGATATCTGTAGGGCTGCAGGCTAGGCGACACCCAACACCTGCAGTCGGAACTAGAGCGGAGTAGCTCTGACTGTGCTCCTACTGGGTCTCCTTCGCCCAGTTGTAGGTTGTGGCTACAAATCTCAATATTCCACCATCAGCCAGAAGGCTGTGTTTCACTTCAATGATATCCATAATCTTATCGATATATATTGAATTGTTCAAAAGAATCCACGTGTTGAAATGGTAAACATGTGCTCCGCACCCCCAACCAACTGCTTCAGTAATAACTGGCAGGCCTGTGGGGGCCCCTACTTCCCCCCAGGGTGTTGGGAAGGTTACGTGCAGACTCTTCTGCTGGCAAACTTGCCTGTCGGCATGGGAGCCTCCACTTAACGCAGCCTCAGGGTCTTAGCTCTTTCCATGTGTGTTCCCATAGGTAATGTCGAAGTGATTTGACTGAAAGGGTAACATCTATGTTACAAAGGTAATGCAAGTTCCCTGAAGGAGGAAACGAAGACATTACACATCCTTGCCACGACCCTGGGGTTGCACTGATGCCAGCTCGGCTCCTCAGCGAAAACCTGCAGTGGCACTGCATTTGTGCCCTCATGTACTGCACCTGAATTCAATCTGTGCAGACTAATGTTCATTGGCCTTTTCTTTGAAGCTCAAAAGCGATTGGCCTCTCATGCGAGTTCCCATATGTAACATCTCTTTTTCCTCCTTTAGGACGTTTTTTAAATTGAATTTATTTAAATGTTTTTTATTCAACATTAAAAAGTTAATGCAATTTATTAAGACACAGAAATGCCATATCTCTACCACACAAATTGGAAGACTTTTCAGACATCCGACAAGTGCGGAAAAAGTACGGGTGCCAAATGAGCTTTAGTAGAACAGTAGTGAACTGTGCTCTCATGAGATGTTGTTATATATCAGTAAAACAAACTTTCCTGTTCTGTTAGACATTTTACTCTTCTTTCAACTGTAAGCGAATATGACGCACGCTATCACTCAAAAATAGCCTCCCCAAGAAACTATGAGCATGCATTGTCAGTTTGAAGCTACAGTCTAAGTTTAGCCTCTTTGTCGCCATCTGTGTTTGAATATCTGGAATTGCAGTTCTTATGCAGAATTATATTCCATGTGTTGGTTTTGCTCTGGGATGGGTCTGGCACGGTTACAGTGCAGATTTCACCTATACTTGACAGGACAGCTTTTTTATGATGTGACATAATGACGCAGTGCCATATGCTTGAATTTCCCATGAAAAACCTACCTGTACCACTTAAATTAGAAAAAATTATTGAAAGCAAACCATTGTGAATCAGTAAAGTGATGGTTTTGAACACTGGCTGGTTATGTACCTTCTCAAATATTTACATTTTAAACAAAAAAGAAATTACTGCAGCTTTAAGTCATTAAATTACTAAAATTGCAGTTAAGCTGCAAAACTGTGCATGCATGTATTTATGCATCACATTTACAAATGTCTCTCAAATGCATGTAGGCTTACTGCATGGGCTAGTTGCATATCTCTATACAATATTTGTAACACAAAAATAGGCTGAATGTGCGCACAGTGCAGTTGTACTAGAACATATTGGCTAATTTTTTGTAAATTTGTTAAATACAAAAATAAAAATACAACTATATTTAAATGCTTAAAATGACATCCTTATGAAAACATCTCTGCAACTGCCTGAGAGCAAATATCAGTTAAAATTCTGAGTATCTCTGTTGCTTTGACATACAGACAGATAGAAAGATAGACAAATAAATTAAATTAAATGAAATACAAATATATTTACTCTTGTGTACAATATGTAATGCCTACCCATTCTCATGCATTCCACAGTGGCATGAGCCCAGTTTTCAGACCTAGAGGTCGTGAAGGCATAACAGTGTCCTCTAAAAGGGATCCAGGATTTATGCTTCTTTGACTCAGGGCAGTTCCCTGGCATCTGAGGTGGATCTGTGGGAGCAATGTCTTTGGGGCAGTGCAAGGATGTTAGTATATTAACATTGTCTTGAACTTGAAATTCAGCTAATAAAAATTATAAGCACCACTCTACAAGTATAAGTTTTAATGTGATTTTGCCTGAAATTTGCATTTTAGTATAACAATTATCTAAAACAATTATATTAATAAATTAATTAAATATATTTTTTTCAATTTTAATTATAGTAAAAAATGACTAGAGAAAATTATTTGTAAGATAATTGACATGTTTAATGCTTGCAGAATGTTGAATGAAATACCTGTGGATCGCTTGCAAAGGGAATAATACTTGTTGCTGCATTCAGTAGTTTTCCAGTCACCATCCGTGTCAATATATACACAAGCTAAATTATTTTTGGGCTCTCCTGTTGCCCATTTGCTGTAGCTTAAAAGCCAGTTGTCCACCCAGCGGTACCGACCACTTGTCTAAAGCAAACAAACTTAATTGTTACGATTCTTTTCATTTTTTTTTATATATCTTAACATTCTAGCAGTGACTATGATTTTGCAATGTAAAAGATGTTACTCGAAAAACATCTGTCAAAACAAAGTCTTCACACTAACCCTAATTTTTTATCTAAACCAAAATCTGTACCTAAAATCAGAGGCAATTTATACAGGGATAAGTATGTTGCTGAAAGCCCAACTCCAGCACTAATATTCAAAATCGTCTCAGATTACGACTGTAACCCTAGTACCTCGAAGTAACGAGACGGCATGTCCAGAAGACGCTATGGGGAACGCCTCCAGCATGACGGCTCTGAATTGTGTGTAAAATCAAACCAATGAAATGGATAGACGTCATAGGCGTACAACTACAGTTGTAACCTGAGATGTTCTTCTTCAGGAACTCGAGCTGCGTCCAGAAGACGCTATGGGGAACGAGATGCCCACTTCCCCGCACTTTCAAAAACCTGCCCAGTGTGTGTGCCTACTCACCAAGCACAGGACTAGAAGTAGCTCGCAAGTCCAAACCATAGACCCGAATGAATGTGTGAGGGGTGGACCATCCCACCGCCGCACAGATCTCCTCCAAGGGGACCCCCGATATAGGGGCCTTGGAAGGGCCTCTGTTTGGTCTCTGGAAAACCTTTCTTAGGTGGACCAAAACAGGCCAAGAGCTGCTCGTTTCTGAGCCACAGTGCCGTCCTGTGGACATAAGTGGGCAGTGCCGGGCTCCCTGAAGGGAGGCGGGTTAAAAGCCTGCAGCACGACTGGCTGTGGTGTGAGTGTAGGGACCTTGGGGCTATATCCTGCTCTAGGGTATAGAAATGCCTTTGTCATGCCCGGGGGGAACTCGAGGTGGGAAGGAGCCACCGAGAGTGCTTGAAGTGCTCCTCAGAGAGCATAGAGCAAGCAAAACCCCAGTTTTGATAGTGAGTAAACGATCAGAGATTTCCTCGAAAGGCTCAAAGGGTGGCCTACAGAGGGCCTGTAACACCACAGTCAGGTTCCATAATCGGATTCTAGAGCGTGCCAGAGGCCTTAACCTCAATGCACCTCGGAGAAACGCATTACCAGAGGGTGCCGATACTGCTGCCACATAGACCTTTAGGGTGGAGTGAGTAACCCCCGTGGAGAATCTAGCGTGCAGGAACTCCAGCACTGTACCGACCGGGTAGTTAGCTGGATCCTGCTGGCATTCTCTACACCAGGAAATGAAAAGTTTCCACGTCAGGGCATTCAGCTTCCTCTTAGCTGGAGGTCTGGACTGGAGGATAGTCTCAACAACCTCAGTTGAGAGACCTGAGGCTATGAGCTGCGCCCCCTCAGAGGCCACACTCTTAGTCGCCACAACTCCAGGCACTGGTGCACTATGGCACCTCCTGCCTGCGAGAGGAGGGAGCCATCTAGAAGGGACATCAGGTCCGAAAACCATACTCGGCCTGGCCAGAACGGCGCTACAAGTAGTAGACTGAACTCGTGCACTCTCTCCAGAACTCCTAGAAGCAGAGCGATCGGGGGAAAAGCATATAGACGAAGCCTCTGCCACGTCTGTACCATGGCATCCAGTCCCAGTGGAGCTGGATGAACTAGAGAGTACCAGAGGGTACATTGCGCATTCTCCTTCGTTGCAAAAAGGTCCACCTCTGCTCTGTAAAATACTCTCCAGATCTGCTTCACCAACTTCGGATGAGTGGACCAACTTCCATTCCCCTCCACATGTTTAAGGCACGTACAGATCATGTCTTATGTGCAGCAGGCCAAGAGGTATGACGTTGGATGTGGCTGCCATGAGACCCAGCAGGTTCTGAAACTGCTTGACAGTGAGTGACCGGCCCTCTCTCACTCTTAAGACTGCAGTGCGGATCGACATGCATCAAACTTAAATCCCAAACCACACCAAGAAATGTAATTCTCTGTACTGGAGAAAGAACACTTTTCTTGGGGTTCAGTCATAGCCCGAGACGTTGCATGTGGGCAAGAACTACATCACAATGTCTTCTTGCCTCCTCCACTGACTATGCTGAAATTAGCCCGTTGTCTATATAATTTAGGATGTGAATGCTCTGTAACCTCAGAGGTGCTAGGGCCGCATCCAGACATCCTCGGACTTGATTTGTGACATGACCTGCTTGACAGTAAGCATCCTGAACTTCAGCTGCATGACTGAGCGGTTCAGGAGCCTGAGATAGCACCGGCTGTAGAACCTGGACTGAACTTCGTTATGAGGGACCACCTCAATGGCCTCCTTTCTCAACAATGTCTGTACTTCTTGCTCCATCACCAGAGCCTGCTCGGCATGCACAAGCATCAGTAACACACCCGCAAAGTGCGGTGGAGGTTACCCAACGAGGTACAATCTGCAGTAGTTTCCACGCTGCTAGAAAACCTACTAAGGGAGCCAGCCTCTCGGGTGAGAGGTAAGAACCACTCTTTATAACTGATTTAGACATACTTTTTCGTTTTAGAGGTTGTTTTTGCGTTGAGACGCTGTACTGTTTGCACACACACACTCAAGAGTACGCTTTGCTGAATGACAAAGAGCTGAATGCCGGTATCACTTCACATGCTATAAGCTTCCTGGCTTATGATGTCTATCCATTTCATTGGTTTGATTTTACACACTATTCAGAGCCGTCACGCTGGAGGCGTTCCCCATAGCGTCTTCTGGACGTAGCTCGAGTTCCTGAACTAATTTTTTAAATGAAAATCTTATTCAAATTTCAGCATTTACTAAATTCATTATTAAAAGTTGTGTTTGGTAACATTAGCACTATGTTAGCACTTAATGCACTATGAGCTAACATGAACTAACAGTGAATGGCAGTAATTTTATAAACTAATGTGAACAATATGAATATATACTGCAATAAATGTATTGTTCATTGTTTGTTCATGTAAGTTAACATATTGGCTATTTTTAAAAATGACACCCTATTGTAAAGTGTTTCCCAAATGTTCAAATAGATTTTTGTACCAGGTTGCTGTTGAGACCAATCCACAAAGGCTCCTTAAGTTTGCTGACTCTAAGGATGGTGTAAGCCTGGCTTATGGAATCAAGCACACTGGCAAGGTCAGCATCATCTGCTTTACACTGTCTCCTAGCTTCATCCCAGCTCATTTTCTCCATCTGAACCTTGTATGAATCATTTGCCAGTGTAAAGAAATGTTGTGGCAATGCTGTTGTCACAGAATGAGGAAGCTGAGGGTCTATAAAATATAGGTTAAATACAGGTTAGACACTTTAGGTGAAATATGCTAAATAAATAAATAGTAGAAAATATTATTAAATTATTATTACATATGTTTTACTTGTATTTTATTTACTATTTTTGTAAAAAAAAAAAAAAATCCAGCATCCAAAATTGCAGGGATTTGCTTGAGCTGTGAACAGTGCATTTCATATACAAATTCATTTTGTTCAGATACAAATTTTGCTGTGATTTGATCATTGATCCAAACCTGTTTTCCTTTTGCAAATGAAACCTCTTTCTTCTCTGCAGACTTTAGCTTTCCACACCCCTGTCATCTTTTCTGGGCTTCTAACCATGACAACACAGTCAGACTTCTGAAAAGAACAGTTCAGAAAACAATTATGTATACAACTGAAATGACACACAAGAGAGCTGATTACCGTGAATTATTCTATTATATAGTGCAATCTAAACACTAAATATCTTTTGCCAAAAAAGCTGGTATTGTCCACTTTCAATGCATTGTGAGTTCACATTTTAGGGCAGACGCTGACAAGCCCCTTGTTGTTTTTGAAAAGCTAATACATTTAATTTAGCGAACCAGGTGAATTCAGGTCAGGTGACAATATTATTACTTTAGGTGTATTAGAGTTGAAGTGACGTTACAGTATAACATCTACCACGAGAGCATTTTAAGGCTGATTGTTTCATATGGGTGATTCCATAATTTAAGGTACATTTGACATTTCAGAAAGTTAAAATAAAAAAATACATGACTAACATTAAGTTAGAAAGTCTTTCCAGTATCTTATTGAAAACATTTTAATAATTCAGAGCTTGCTGACAAATTTGACTGAATAAGGTGTATTCATGTCTTACGACAGAAATATAATTTAAAATGAAAAGATGACTTCTGGAAGTATTTTCAAATTAGAAATTGTGTTTCAACAAAAATTCAGCACACAGATGGAAACCACATTGTGGACTTCCAAACATTTGCTCATTCACAGCAAAAAGCCTCTGTGTTCTACAGGATGGCCAAGCATATGCTCAGCAACGACTGCACTAATTTTACAATATGGGAAAAGGACATTGGGATTATATTCGGGAATAAAGAATGGAAAATAATTTTACCAAATTTTTACCAAATAATGAGTGATCAGTAATAAATTCTGTTGTGGTATATTGTGGTAACAGAGCTGATGTGCAAAACTGTATGTATTGTCTTAAACAGTGCTCAAATTGAGGTAAATCCAGGGAAAGATACAGATTTAGATACAATTTTACACTGAATTTTGATTCATTCAGATATTTTCAAGGCAATAGTGAGAAAATGAATTATTCATTTAAAACTAGACTGGAACTAATATAAGCCATAATATAAGCTAAATAAAAAGGGTCCAGGCTAGGCAATCATCTGTTAAAGGCTCTTAAATATGGAAGTGTACTTCACTTTTTATGTGTACTTAAAAAACAGCATACAGTGCATGTGACACCAGTAGTAAACACATACTGTATGCACACCACCCGATTTTAGTCGCACACGTACATCAAATTTTTGTTTTGCATTAATCAGTTATTCCACAAAGTGAAAATACTATAAAATCATGAAATGACTACCGACGGACAGATAAGTATGAACTCACACAGAACCTCTGAGCAGACAGAACCTTGAGGGGTCAAGTTGATAATTAATTATTAAAAAATCTGATAAAAGTTTGTGAACAGCTCCAGTCTGTTGACTACTCCAGGGGTCACCAAGTTAGGTCCTGGAGGGCCGGTGTCCCTGCAGAGTTTACATCCAACACTAATCAAACACACCTGAAGCAGGTAATCAAGGTCTTAGTTTCAGGCAGGTGTGTTGATTTAGTGATGTTATTTAAAATGACATGAACTGCACATAAAAAATAAATATGTTTGTGTTTAAGAAGACTTTTGTCAGGTTTTATTATTTTTATTTTTCATGTTTAGAAATTCAGTTTTTATTTTCGTTGCCTTAAAGCAATGTTGCGCTGTAAGGGGTATGTAACCAGGGGTCCATGGCTCCCATCCCTAACCAGGATTTCCCACTGACAGTACTAACATGTAAAGAAAGGGGAAGATAAAATGTTCCTGTGTGCGCAGGAACAAACCAAGCGATGTGCAAAATCGCAAAAGTTTTATCAATAAAATGTTAATATATTTGATGTCATAATATATGATGTTTACCATCTGAATTAATTATCCTAATAATTACTGTGCCTTTAGCCCCAACAGATAACAAACTCTTTGAGTCAGTATCAGCTTATACTCTAAAATGGCACTGCTGAGCTCTGAAATGTTTTTGCTTGTTTGCTCTGTTTTGTCATTGTTTTCCCAAGAGACATGCTCCTTGACATTAAGCAACACATCCCATACAATAGGGCTGGGCAATTAATCGAAAGTTACTTTCCCTTTAGAAACACTACTGCGTGTGGAGTCACGCGACCCCACTCCGCTACGTTGTGTTAGTCCGCCGATATGTCGATTATGCAGAACTTAAACACAGAGACAACTGAGCAAAGATAGCAGCTTGTACCAAAGAAAAACGCAGTCTTCATCATTTGGACACATTTTGGCTTCAGTAAGGAATACATTGAACAAAATAAAATCAGATGTAGACACTGTAGAAAAATGGTTTTGATGCCCAAAGGTAACACCACCAGTTTGTTCCAACACTTAGAGCACAATCACGTTACTGAATATGAACAGTGCATGACTCAAAAAACAAAACAAAAAGAGACTGACAAGCACCCAGCAACAAGTGACTCCGTCTATGTTGGTTACATAAGCGTTCACAAATGTCACAAAGTATGAGAAGAGTTCAAGAAGAAGGAAAGAAATAACTGACACTATTTGTTATTATATCGCAAAGGAGTTGACTCCTTTGGCTACAGTGGAGCGAAGTGGGTTTAAACACCTCATTAAATCTCTGTAAAGATACACTGTGCCATCGCAATCACATTTTTCTAAAACTGCGCTGCCAGACATGTACAAGACATAACCTGAGAAGGTTAAAATGCTTGTTTTTCTTAGTAAGAACTCAGAGTAAATTCATGTTCATATTGTGACATGACAAGATCACTAAGATCACCTCACGTGTTTAAGAGACTACTATTTTCATTACAACAATCTGTTGTTTAGATTAATACATTGCACATTAAAATATTTGTTAACAGAAGAAACTGCTTATTTTCTGCTTTTAATAAGTACAAAATAATTTATTTTGTTTTCAAAAGTGCAAGTTATTTATTTTAGAAGAACAAAGTGACTGTTCATTTTAGGCAATGTGTGCTGTAATTTCAGTTAATCAACATTGATGTTTAATAAATAATCATTGATTGTGTGTGTTTCCTTCAATTATTTTAAAATCTTGTAATGCACTCTTCATTTAAAAATCGCTCACTTGTTATGAGCATATTGACTGTACAAAACTTGCCAGTGAACTATAAGGGCAAATACATAAATACAATAATCGTTAATTATCCGTAATCGAGTTAAAATGTTCAATTAATCTACTATGCAATCTTTTTTTCAGTTTTTGATTATTGAGATGGCCTTAGCTGGCACAGGGGCATATTTTTGCATTTCCCTCATTAAGCCTCCCTGCACAAACACTGCAAAATCAGGGAAGTCAGAGAGCAGCTCCTGCTTGTGGCATTTTATTGGCCCAACTGGAACTGGTTCTCAGAGCTTGTGCTCATGGTATCAATTCCTCCCTGGTACATTCCCCTGATTAGAACTTATTATTAGTCGTTATTATTTGTATTTGTTTTATTTTTTTATTCTTTTTATGTAAAAGGATTCTCGTTGCTTTAAACATTTTGATTGTACCACTGATGTCACATGGACTACTTTGACGATATTTTTGGTACCTTTCTGAGCCTTAAATGTGTATGGATCTTTAATGTCTATGGGAGGATAAGAAAGCTCTCAGATTACATACAAAACACCTTAATTTGTATTCCGAAGATGAACAAAGGCCTTACGGGTTTGGGATGATGTAACGATGAGTAATTAATGACAGAATTTTAATTTTGGGATGAACTATCCTTTTAATGCAGTGATTTACACCTGAGAAGGCAAAGGCCAGCATAATGAGCTGCATAATGAGCCATCCAGTCAGGTATGTGACTAAGAGAAAAGATATCCAAGAAAGGATATATAAAAATATATTTAGCTATCACACAAAATAAAGTTCGATGCACTTGTGAGTACATCTAATGTAGGTGTGAACAGTAAATATTTTATAATTGAATAGCACACTAAATAGCATCTATCAGCAATGGTGTGAATACTTGCCTCTGATTCAAAGTAGCCATACATCCTTGAAGACCCATCTGATTGTAATAAAGGGTGACCCTTGGCCCAGTTTATGTAGGATACACCTTTACCATCAGTCCATAAAAATCTCATCTCCCAATTGACATCATTCAATCCGATCCATAGATCATCATCTGATCCAAGCATTATAGTAGTAAGGAATGCTGAAATCAAGAGTGAGAGAGAAAGAGCATCAAAATCATGCGTAATAAATCATAAATCATGATGATGTACCCATCTTAGTTGATGTCTTAATCAATGTGTAGTTCATCCATGAAGTAATGAATGAAAGATTTGAACTCATGTTAGTTCCTGATAATTCATGAGATATTAATGCATGAAGTAAGTCATAATTCATGCATTAATGTATGCATGAATTCATAGTGATTCATGTACCCTTATCCATAGGCGGAGCATGTGTAAGTCTTGGGTAGGCTTAGCCTTCCCCCAGCCAAGGGGACTTGGGAGAAAAAATTCTACTAAATTGAAGAAAAAAAAAAAAAAAAAAAAAAATTAATTTATTAAGTCTGTTTCCAACAAATTGAAAATGAATAGACAGTGTCAATTATGACATTAAGATTGCTCACGTTGCACCGTATATTTTATATTAGGCGCTTTTTCAGTATTGCGCATAGGGACGTTCATTTTAACTGCTTAAAGGCAGGGTATATGATTTCTAGAAGCCAATGTTGATATTTGAAATCATCAACATAAACAAACACACACACATAAACACACACACACTTATATATATACTGTAACACTGTAGAAATAGGCTATTTTAATTTGTTTTACTCTACTGTCAAAATTCTGCAGAGGCATGAGGCATAGACAGAGCGTAGGCATTTTAAAATTCACTTTAATTGAACTGAGGTAAACACAGAGAACTACAGACATTCATTTAATTTTAACGATCGACAATACTGGACAGAATACACAGGGCTTAAATACACAAGGGAAACTATGGACAGGAGAGGAACACAAGTGGGACGGATAAACTCATTAACTAAACAAGAACAAGACCATATATAGATATGAAGGAAATCATAACAAAACCAAAGACATAGATCTAGTGACATAGAACATTTACAAGGCATGACATCATGGGTGGGCATCCTGGAGGCCGTACCGGGCAGAGTCTCTAGGTCCATCCAGGATGCATTGTAAACTCAAGGCGGATCAGGAGCCTTGGGAGGCCATAACCAAATCCTCTCCCTACCCACCACTTCCACGACCCTAAGCCTTTTACCCCCCAAAACAATTTTCTTGGGGAAGTCCGCTGACCGTAAGGGCCCCGGCTGAGGGCACTCATGCAGCGCGTACTCTGGAGCTGGAATTGGGATCGGCACCCCTGGCCGTAATCTAGGGGCTGGAATCAGGATCAGCACTCCTGGCCGAAGATCAGGAACTGGATTCTGCACTCCCAGCCATAAACTATGAACTGGATTCGGGAACGGCTCTCTCGGCCGTAAACTATGAAATGGATTCGGAATTGATTCTCCTGGCCGAGACTCTGGAACTGGGTTCGGGATCGGCCCTCCTGCCCGTAAACTAGGAACTGGGAACTCTCCTGGAAGTAATTCAGTACATGGATTCAGGATTGAGATCGACTCACTTGGCTGTAAACCTGGAACTAGACTCGGGATAGGCGGAATGGAATCCACGGGGGTAAGATCTGACATATCGGCCCACAAATCCAGCTTTTTTACATTGCGGGCTGGGAACTGCGGAAATCCGGGGCCGCTTTTGGGATTTTGGCACTGATGGAACCCCATATTGCACCGCTTTTGCAGGGATTTCTAGCGAGGCACGAGTGGGGCAATGGAGGATGGCCTCCTGGCCATTGCTTATGCGGGCCGGGAAGAGGAGGAAGCCCGTTGAGGAGGTGGTGGAGGATCTTTTCTGGTGTAATCATCCTCTTCATTTCTGTTTTTGTTCGATCGTTCTGTTAGGATTCTGCAGAGGCATTAGTAGACGGAGCGTAGACGTTTTAACATTCACTTTCACTCTGGGGGGGTGCTCTTGCGGCATGGGCATCGTAGGGTGCTCTTGTGGTGCGGGAACCGGATAATGATAATCGGGTCTGTCGGCGGGTTTGTGGACGGTGGGCTGGCTCTGGCTTGGGCCCGGACGATTCCCAGACACCGGTAGATAGCCTCCCTCCAACACAGTCGATGATAACAGGCCCCTAGCCAAAACAGAGGGATGAGGACTGCATCATCCAATGCGGCCACTCTGGTCAGCCACATCTAGGCCAGCTTTTTACTGAAAAAATGCAAGAATACCATACAAGCATATCATATTATAGAGCAAAAAATCGGGCAAGCTTATACATCTTACAAAACTTACTTTATTTCTGATACAATCATCCATCTGAAATAAGATCAAACTGGAGTTGTTCAAATATATTAATATTTTTCATCACAAAGCAATAATAAAATAACTGGTTTTACTACCTCAAACCTGACATATCCTCTGGGTTTGAGCACATTGAATATCATCATAATGTATATACAATTTGGAGATGAATAGTAGGCTAAACACTGCGCAATAATAAAACAATAACACTAAAAATAAAATTAAAACACTGTATATTCCGAGTATTTCTCCAGCAGTAATGTGAGCAGTCTCAGGCAGATTACTCAATAATTATCTCATGACTGTCTCAACACCGACAACGCTTACAAACGGCTCACTTACAGTACATAATGTTTCACGGCAAAATATTACATATATAATCGTCTATCATCTAATATTAAATAAGTTATTTTAACTGAGAATCTGCCCAAGGCTGCTTTTATGTGTTTTAATGTTATTTTTCACAGTGCCATTTTTATTGTTTTAATTATTGCCCAAAGTACTGTTATCATAAACACTTTTTAAACACATATCTTATATTGTGATATTGTTTTTATGCCATTCTTGCATTTTTTAAGTAAAAAAAAACAAAAAAACATCTGTTTCTGATGCATAGTGTATAAACGCAGCATGCATTCATGAAATATTTTATAAAGCTATTTAAAGATTTGCAGTTTTTGAATGAGTGTGAAAAAGGTTCATTCAAAAATTATTAATAATAATAATAATAGTACAGTTCATGTATTTTTAGGAGCATTTTAAGTACTCAAAGTCACCGTACACTTACAAACAATACAATACAAAACAATTGTCTTACAAAGAGAAGGCAAGTTTAAAAGGATGAGATTTAAGTGAATATTTGAACAGAGTGAATGATTCAATGTTCCTGATCTCAGGTGGGGACTGAAAGCTCTGCTCCCCATTGTAGTAAGACTGGCAGAGGGAACAGTCAAGTTAATAGAAGTGGATGAGCTAAGAATACGTCCAAGGGTGACAACGTGGACAAGGTCAGAAAGGTACAGGGGGCTAAGTTGTGAATGGCTTTAAAAGTTAACAAGTGGGTTTTCAATTCAGTACGGAACTTGACTGGAAGGCAATGAAGTTGGTGCAGGATAGAAGTAATGTGGTGAGTAGAAGGAGATCTGGTGATGACACGGGCTGCTGAGTTCTGTACCAGTTAAAGGTTAAGGACAGTTTTGTTAGAATAAACCAAAATGAATAGAGTTACAGTAATCTAAGCGAGAAGTGGCAAGACTATGAACAAGAATAGCAGCGGAGTGAGGGGTAAGGGAGGGACGGAGACAGTTGATATTACGGAGGTGTAAGTAGGCAGATTAGATTAGCATTGTATTAAGTTTATGTATTAAGCACATAGCCAATGAAATGCAGTTAGCATCCAACCAGAAAGTGCAAATACAGAATATATAAATAAATATATCTATTAGTTATAATTATGTGTATACTGCATGCATCACACTATATGGCAACTAGTGCAAATATGAGGTAGTATAGTAGAGACCAGGGGCCTCATGCAGGCCTGGACTGGCCATAGGGCATACCGGGCAATGCCCGGTGGGCCGATGCACATTTTCGGGCTGGTGCTGTCAG
>JAUCMT010000183.1:0-15914 GCA_032357475.1 Enteromius thamalakanensis
TGCGCCACTTTACCCCTATTTACTCGAACAGCGCCTCCCGCAAACAGAATGGTAGATATTGGGTAGTGACACTGACAACGGGTAAATTAATCATTTTGTGTTGTAATAAAATATCGATATTGGCCATTAGTGAATCGATTATTTATTGCGACAGAGGGCACAACAATATATTGCAATATCGATTTTTTTTTCCCACCACTAGTGCCCATAGTTGAAGAAATCTTTATACAAGAACTTAAAGTTGTTGTTTTTTCCCTGTCTGTTTCTTCGCTATTATCTTCATACAGCATTTAGCCCATGTGCTCATTTAGTTGTCTCTCTTGCCTTGTTTCCTTCATAACACACCCATGAAGCCGATCATCTCAGCAAGTTCCCCGAGCACCAGAGTGCTGGTTCTTTTCCTTCTCCAGCTGTGTCTAACAGTATGAGCGTATTTATTCACTCCCCAGGCCTCCTCCACCCCGCTGCTCAAAACACCAGCATTACCTCCAACTTCATGCATTCAGTCTGGACTGTTATCGATTTAGCAACACATTACGGTGCTAAAAACTGAAAGGTAACTGCTGTTGTGCGTCTCTTCCAAAACCCCCACCCCCCCCACCCCCTCCCTCCTGTTCTCAATGCAAAACGCTCTCGTCATTAGGACGAGAGAACATTTGTCTAAATGAGCGTTAGGCATTTCAGTAAACTCATTTAGCACCTGAGACCTTAGCAGGTGATTTGAATAAATGATGTTTAGCTTTTTAAGCTGAAAAATTCATCACCTGTCACCAAGAGCTATTGATTCATAACAGCAGGGATGACGTGTTAATTGAAGTCTAATGAATTAGAATGAGAGAAAATGGAATCAGCACAAGATACGCGGAAAAAGGCATGCGTTCCTTGTGGTATCTGGTGTTTTTAGTCGCTGTAAATGCTGACCACCCACCTTAACAAGGGCGTTTAACAGATAATTGATGCAGGAACATGGACCGGCTGTACCAATGTGTTTTATGTGCGCTCACTTTACCAGAGATAAACAGAATCACTCTGCTCAAACGGCCAGCCACTGTTTTGACTGCCAAATGTAAACTGCATATTTTTTCACGTTCGGCTAAGCTTTCATGCTTTTATTCAAATGCCCAAGGGATGCTGGCCTATAGTATCTTTCTCAATAGTCTAGCATGAGAATGTGCTCTTAGAGTATATTGAGACTGTAAATTTGAGCTTGTTTGCCTCACTGGCTCTTAGGAGGAGTACTTTATAAAAAAGGCGTTGTGGCAGATAATACTATATAATACTTTGAAACTGAAATTCGTGCATTATGGGTTTATGTTGTATTTCATGATACTTCCAAGAATACCATTGTTATACATATTGGTAGTAGTGTGACACCATGCTCAAAAAATTATACTTTTTTCAAACGATTTCAAATCTTTTAGTTTCTCTTTTAGAATCCTGAAAAACTGTATCATGGTTTTATATATATATATATATATATATATATATACTGTATATATATATATATATACTGTGTGTATATATATTATGTATCATGGTTATATATATTTCAAATGGGGAAAAATCCCTACAATTCTGTTTTTATTATCTTTTTGATCAATAAATGCAGCATTTTGTGCACAAGAGTTTATTTATTTTTAATTATATTGTATTGTATAACTATTTTTATTTTTAGCAGTAGATTTGTTGTTAATTCTTCTCTACAACGGTTGCTTGACGTAAAGTTAAAGTTTAATCCTGAAAGTGAAATGGATTAATAAGGGGAGATGAATCACACATTTCCATATTGTAGTTAATGGTTTAAAGATAAAAGTGTGTTTTTCTGTTCTCTGAAGTTAGTAGATGATATTCTTATTCGGTATGTCCACATTTGAGTCCTCATTTGTTTGTATGCACGATCAACATAGCTTACCAAAATAGCTAAGTTTTAATGTCATTTTGTACGCGCAGAGATGACTGATGCTTTGTGACAGCTGCACTAATTTTACATCTACAGCTTTTCCTCTGTGCTTGTCTCTGCAGGGCAGGGAGGTTAAACGCAGCACTGGAACTGAAGACGCAAATAAGCAAGTCCTTGGAGAAGGTAAACAAATGATTAGTTATTAGACTCCAGTGAAGCTGTGTGTGAGTGTGGATGCACGTGTGTGTGTGTGTGTGTTTATTGACTACAGAGGGCAGGTCTTGTGCTATTATTCTATATCTAGTTTAATGAATCACTTGATTTGTTGCAGCTCTTGTGTTTGTATGCTTTTCTCAAGGTTGAGAGAAAAGGAGAGGTCATTTATTTTTGTCAAAGTTTACCGCTAAACAGGACTGCTTATTTGCCTAACCGCACAGGTCTTTTATTTCCTTTGTCTCTCATGTTTCTTGTTTTTGAGAAAAAATTTGTTTTTTATCAATCTTTGCTCAGTTGCTGAGAAATCAACGCACTTTCTGAATTATCCAGGTACTGTAATGAGGATAATATAACCAGTAGTGGCACCAAACGATGTGTGAAATGATATTTGGTTTCCAAACAGGTTTCCCAACCTGTCTGCTCCAGAATGGAACAGCCCTAAGCAGCTGACGTGGAGACTGGAGCAAACCATACTAGTATAGTAGGGGTGTTCACACAGTATTAAGGCACAGGGTGTGAGAGGGATTGAGTTTGTGTATCTGTTCTATCTCTAACATAGTGGACAAGGAAGGGACTTCCCATCCTTTCCCATGAGCTCATGCTTATAGACACATTCACACACACCCAAATACGCAAACCTAGTTCACTGTGTCTGTGTTTGTTTTTCCCTTTCTGTTTTTCTTACCATATACACCTTCTTAAAAAGCTACCCTTGCCTTCTTTCTGCACCATTAGTCTGTTGACCTCACACATACTGTAAAAACTAAACAGCAACCGGTATCTTTGTCCTTTGTCTTCTTTTTCAGTCTAAAGAATGATGCTGTAGAGGTACATTAAGCTGATTTTCAAAACTTTTTTTGGTTCATCCTACTTTGTTCTAACGCAAAGAGACGTGCTTTGTATATTTAATTCAGTCCACTTCTCTGCAGAAACACACGTTTATTTGCGTGTGGATGACTGATACAGTCCTATCCCCTCTCAACCACACTACCATAAGTTAAAGTAAGTGTATATCCACTTAAACTCTGAGTACATTTTCAGAGAGCTGAACAGCAGGGGAAAATATGATATTTGCATGCTGTGTGGCGCCTGCCAAGGGCTAAATTGGAATGCCTCTGAAGATCATACACTTGATTATTTACTTTATTTGCCTCATCCTCTCGTTTTACGGCAACCACAAAGATGGAAATTCCGAGGTAACACCAAATGAAAAGTTGTATATTGATGCATGTTAGGGCGCAGGGGTGGATTAGGGTCCATGTAATAGCTCTTCCGAGTACATTTTATTGCTTACTACAAAAAAAAAATGTAATTCTGTGTATCAGCATCAGGTTGAAAATTGCTTTGTATTAGCATTAGCATTTGGTAAGCCCCTAATTCCCCTGTTTCTACAGCTGAGTGTGTTTCTATGCATTTACAAGTGCTTCCGATTCGTAGGAGTTCACTTAAATCTCTTTTTCTGCCAAAGCTATGAACATAATAAACAAGCCAGCATGGCTAAAGCACCACACGGGGGAGATTGCTAACGAGAAAGTTAAATGCTTACGCTAGTCACACAGTTGTTTATGCGCCCGTGTAGAGAGGTTTATAACTCTGCTGTAATAAAAAGAATTTTTAGAGCGGTAACATCTGAAACGAAAGAATTAGCGCCAGCTTCTCTATTTTGTTAATCATGGGAGTGTCAGCATTTTTCTGTATTGTGAAAGTGTGTAATGATAATACCTTAGAAATACAGTATGGACGATTACAATAATTACAAAAAAAAGAATGCAATTACCATAGTGCTATTTATTTTTATTTTTAAGTAATGGTAGTGTAAATTATGCCAAAATATGACGTTTTATACAATCGAAAAGGACAAAGCCTTAGAGGAGGAACAATGTCCAAATTATGCTTTTTAAACAGTAGCTGCTTTTTCTCTTAGGGTATTTTTATAGTTTTTAATAATATTATATCCACCGTATCTAACAGTTTTGTGTGTGCAGTTAACCTAATGCATACCTGATTTCACAATAGCATACAGATTTGTGTGTCTGCCGACTTTAGTAAAAGTTAGATGCTGTTTATTTACTAGAAAATGCAGAATAAGGCACTTCTCTAAATGCTTATTAGAAAATGACAATTACAAATCCATTACATTTGTCTTGGTATTGATAACTGAATGAATTCTGTTCTCTTAGAGGAGGAAAGGCTTTGATATAGTTGGTCTGCCACTGCGTCGGAGCGAGTCTTCGTGACAGAATCTTTGTACTGAATGGAAGTGATGGCAGTCAGGCAGGCAGCAGTCTCGGCTTCTGTCAGAGGAGTTGTCTTCAGAGAGATGAAAGGGAAATCTGTCCACAAAAACGCTCTGCGAGGAGTGTGTGCGAGAGTGTTTGTCACATATATCACAAAGCTCAGTTTGTCTTCTTTTCATCTGAAGACATACTCGGTTTCTTCTTTCTTTTTTGCATCACTTTTCAATTTCTTCATCCAACTGTAAAGAGATGACCGTATTTTAAATGGGTCAGATTGAACGATAGAATGATTATACACGGTGCTTCCAACATCAAATAGATGCATTTGCTTCTTTTTTTCTTAAGTAAGGTTGTGTGTTTTTTCCCCTAGTCGTTTTGTTTTCTTTGCACTAGCAATGCAAATACACCACACAGTTGAACTCATTTTGGTAAGATGAAAGTGAAATCATTAGCACATTGTTGAACGTAAGCAGGTAAGCTGTACAATATGGGCTTAGTCTTAGCTTGCCTTCCTTAAAAATACACCTTACAATGATCAGATTAAGTTCATAAATCATCATAAGCTTTAACCATTCACTGAAATGTAAAGTATATGTCCTTAATGACTCACACAGGTTGATGTTTATTGTTCTCTATTCGAGATTTGTTATATTCATGGTCAATATCATTTTGGCAGCGTCTTGTCGTGGTATTTATTTGAGGAAGTAAAATCCCTTTTAGGGATGAAGCACCTGGGCCTGGCTGCTTAATGGAATAGCTTTAACATTAAGTAAATAAACAGCTTGCATTTGAAAGGTGTGTGTGTGTGTGTGTGTGTGTGTGTGAGAGAGAGAGACAAAAGAGAGGGGGAGTGTATTTGTGCTCTGGGTAGGAAAGGAGATACGCCTACACTGGTTAGCTGAAGTTTTGTTGTGGCTTTTAAACTCCGTAATAAGAGTTTGACTTTGGACTTTGTTAAAGGTGATGTGTGTAATTTCTGTGCCACTTTTGGCACCAGATGGAATTACAAAAATATTGTGTATGCAGTTAATGTAATGCACTAAAAACATTGTTTTGGCTGATGATATGGGCAAAGGTTTTACTTTAGTACCAATTTAATTGTGCTTTAAGTGAAGCTTTTTTCAAACTAAGCTTAGATTTCCTGGATGTCTTAAAAATGTCTAAACTGATTCAAAATACTTTTTTTAAACATAAAAGTATAAAATAAAATGATGATGCATATCTTGTATGAGATGCCGTAGGCTTATAGTGTTAGATGAAGTATATTGAGATTGTATAAGGATTTTTATAGTCATTTGCATTGTTTCATATGAATCAGGGGGTCTGGATCAGTTTGAAAAAAAAGCCTTGCTTTGCATGATTTTTTTTTTTTCTCATTCTTTTTATATATCTCTCTTTTAAACTTTTTTTTGAGTTGCATTATCTAATCTTTTGGGCTAAAATATTGTATAATACTAAAATATTACAATTAATGTTATAACATGGACAAAATAGCATGTACTTAATATTTTTCCCTCACTGTAGATTGTAAGCTAATCTAACATATCAAACAAATAAAGTGAGCAGGCACGTTAAAAGCAGATCTATTTACTGTGTGTTTTGCACCAGGTCGTGGACCGGCCGTTTTAGTTGTTATTCATAAACAAAGTCCTCCCAAGCTCGGGGGAGGGAGAGAGTGGGGAAAAAAAGAAAGAAGACGTGGAAAAAAAGAAAACGAAGTGAAGAGCTTAAGTCCAGGACTGAAAACAGGAATGACAAACACCATTAGCTGAAAAATTTCCATCTCATTGCAACTATGTTATTGTTTACTTTAGCATACACGTCCTAATATGGTTTCATCTCTGTTAAAACAGTGCAGAAGGAAGGCCAGGGGCCCGGCCCAGGGTAGAGACCTTTAAACTGCCACTTAGACAATAAGAAACAAATGTCACAGGCCTTGCCTCTCATTATTCAACCTTACCCACATCTCGGCACGTGTTTGATAATGATATTTAGGCCTTTTGCCTTGCTGAGTTTTCTTTCTCTCTGTCTACAGCCGCTCATATTTCATCCTTCCTTATGAAATGGCTGCATTAACACCGGTGTGTTTGCTGCATTAACCAATTTCCTATTGAAACAGGAAGTTGAGGCAGGCCAATGCAAGAAAGCCAGTAGCTAATAGCCTTTTACATCATGTACAGCCAGGTTGTTTAAGACAAGGCATATTCTAATTCTAAAGACCATCTGCTTTGAAAAATATTATAAGTTATAATAGTCTAATTTATCTAAAACAATTTTAATTATTCATTAGTCATTTATAAGTGTTTTGGTCAGTTCGCCTGAATAGTGGTTGTTTTGTTTTTTGTTTTTTTGTTTAGTTTTTTTTGCATTATGGTATTTGAGAGGAAATCGTATTTATTGTCATGGAAATTGATTGATTTTAATTGATGATTATACATTTCTTAATGATCCAAAATAATGCTATTACCTTTTGCATTTTAAATTAGTCATAATCAGATATTTTTGTTAATTATTTTAAAATTAAATTATATTTAGAATTAACAAGAAATTAGCTCAATTGTATTAAAAATATTTGATATAATTTAATATATTATTCTGAATGTTTATTTCTTTAGTATCTTATTTTTTTGGGGGGGGGGTGGCTTAAGGTGCTTTTTAAATTTAGATTTGTACTATTTAGTTTTCCCTTTTTTTCCTATTAAAAAACTTTAATAATACTTCTGTTTCATCTCGTGTATCTCTCTTTCTCTCTCTCTCTCGTGCTCTTTCTTTCAGTCTTTCAGTCTTTTGTTTGTTGTGGTTGCCTGTTCACTGGTTGCCTGTGTTTGTCCTGTTTAGGTATATATCAGCAGGGGATAAGGGTTGGTGTGTTTCAGAACAGATTAGTGCAGTCACAGGTTGTGTCCCTCCTCTCTACGCTGCACCCTCATACACGAGACTTCTCAAGCGCTAGCCGACCAATCAAGCTCTTTTATTCTCTTTTCTGATTGGTGAGTATCTTTAGGACTTTCATTCTGCTCGTGTCTGTAACGTGTGTAAGAATCCTTGCGATTTAATGCAGGTTTTCAGAACACATGGCTTATATGATGAAGTGAAGGAGCCTTCATCAAAGGGATGATGAAGAACGCTAATGCCAAGAGAAATGACAGGACATGGATATGGCTTACAGCAGAGGAAAGGGCCCTCAAAGGGTAGATCTCTCTTCACCCTCTTCCTTGTAGGTTAAGGATGTGGCCGGCCTCACCTCAATTCTAAAATCCTCATGCTTATGATATTTACTCAGCGTTATCTGCAGCTGTAGATGAATGGCATTCTGGGACATTGAGGAATGTTGAAGGTCAGCCACTGTAACCTTAGATCTGAATCAGGCAGACACTTCAGTGCAGGCTACAGCTTATCTCTGGCTATTTTGTCATAACATGGCTTAAAATTGAGATTATCGTGGTGTTATTCTCTGCTTTTTACTTTATCATCCTTTTTTTTGCTTTACATTTATATTTGCAAGTTTGCCATTTACTTAATTTCTTTATATTAGTGAATCTTATGGAAGTATGTTATATAAATGACTTAAAAAGAAAAAAGTTATGTTCAATATTAAATATATTTATATTTATTAATTTTTAATGGGTATTTATTATGTCTAAACATTAATCCATACATTTATTAATCCATCTCTACATAGGTCTACATAGGATTTTTTTCCATTTCTGTTTGTCTTTCACATTTTTTTAATCTATTGATTTATTATGAGAATTGTTAAATAAAGATGTTTAGTTAAATTGATTAGCAGTCCACAATAATTTTTTAAAGCAAATTATAATATATTGTAACATTTAAACATTATTATAACTATTAATATTATTATTTAGGATTTTATTAATTAATTTATTTATTTTTGACAACTGCCTTTCTCCCCACAAATACTGTTTGTTTGTTTTTTTTCTTTTTTTTCATACAGTAGTAAAATCAGTGACTATATTTTTCTGTGAAGTGTTTTGCTGCTTTCAGGCTGAAATAAATAGCTTTGATTAGGTTTGGTTGTGTGACTAATTTCATATGATAGGGACGCACAGATTGAGTTTTGGTTCTTTATTCCAAACGCTGTCTGGCTCAATCCTGCTTAATAAGTGCAAAGACAGATAAACTATTGTCACCTTGTGGAATGGAGGCGGATAGGACATAAGTAATCCGTATTGATTTTGACATTACAATGTTGTAAGTGATAACTACGTTAACAGGCGCTATAAAACCGAAGCCCTAATTAGGCCGTATTTCATACTAACCATTAGGTAGGCTTTTTAATTCAACGATGATAGCAAAGTGATCAATTTTCCTTGCATTTTTGCTTTAGAAAAAGCAATGCACAAAGCCAGCTTTGTCTTTCAGGCAAAAGGTAACAGTATTGTTTTTAACCTTCTCTTAATGAACTTTGTGTGGTGGCTGTTGTTTGCAGACTTCAAGGTCGAATTCGTAGAATGGTTGCATGCTTTTTTGTAAACATGTTTACATGCAGACATGTGTAAATACAGTAAATGTGTACAGGCTCAGAGAGGCCATACCGGTTTACTTAGTGTTGTTTTTTCTGATAGATAGTTTTAGCACCTCATGTGCACATGAGTCTGTTTGTGCAAACGTCTGTGTGGCCAGGCACTCGTGCACCTGCAAAAAACTATAGTTTCACAACCCCATAATGATGCTTCTGCTCACAATGAGCATCTGTTTGTAATCATTTGCCACAAGCGATCGAAAAAAGAAGAAAGGAAAGAAATAAAAAGGGCAATGAAAGCAAAAAAGAGAAGAATGCTTGAGCAGCCGTGGTATTAAATATGAATTAATGGAATGAAGCCTATGCACGGTTGCAACAGCAAGAAAAAAAAAAAAAGCATTAATAAAATTTATGTTACTGGCGCGTAGGTACATTTGGACTTAGTATCCTTTAATTAGAAGTGAGATATTAGCATTTCATAGGGATTTACACAAGGAAGACGCTGCCGCAGACAGGAGCACTTTCATTCCGCTCTGTTCTGCATGTAATGAGCGGTGTCATTAGTTGATGGAGAGGATTCTCTCCCGACTCTACCTTGAAAGGCACGTCATTTACATACTTCTTAGCAATACGGCTTATAATGGATTCCTCAATGAATAAAATAAAATAGCACTTCTTTAAATTTTCAAGAGTAATGTGCACAGGCTCTTATTCGATTGTTGGTGTGGTTTGGCGAAGTCAATCGAGGCCGAGTCCTGGGGGGGTGGGTTGTTGGTGAGGAGAGATTGACTTATGTCTGAGAGTTAAGACCTCAGATTTTGCTCCAGGAACGGAAAAGTGCGTCATAAATTCGGAATGAGATCAATAATGTGGCGACATGAAAGACTTAAAGCTACGGATCAAAAAAAAAAAAAAAAAGGGGGGGAATGCATGACACAAACTGTGTTTTGCGATCGTTTGAGGGTTTTTTGTGGGATGATTTGGGTTGCAGTGCTGTCATTTCTGGTGCAGTTGCTTTCGGTAAACGGCAATAGTTAAATGTCATTATTCATGATAATTTATCTGGAAAGTGGAGGTGTTTTCCTTCCCCTTTCAAATGTAAGTTTATAAGCCCTCAGATGTCATCCCACCCTCATCTCTCTCACATATTTCTTTCACTTTCTGCCCCCCTCTCTCGCCCATCGGATCAGCCGTGAAGTGATTTTGTATTTTATTGATGAGCTCCAAAGTGGCAAGTGTAGGAAATGGTTACCTTTGATCAGAGCGTCCCTAGGAAATGGAACCTGAGGGTGTGAAGTCCTCCAGGTAAGATGCATCCAGTCTCTGTAAGCCCCTCCATCGTTACATTTGAGTGAGACAAAAGCCTTCCTCCCAGCTTCCCACCGATAGAAAACACATATTTGTTTTGGCTGTTTTCATTCCGAGTTACATGAGTGCCGATTACAGCTTTTCATTAGCGAAAATTGGGTATTTGTTTTAAACTTTAACCAATCACTTTGATATGCTAATTATGCTGTAATTTAATTTGAGTCCCATAATGATGATGCCGTTATTATAGACATAAATGATGCAGTTAAGCAGAGAGTAATCTCATTTGCATACTGTACATGCCAGTAAATTAAGGCCTTTCCTGCTTGGCTTCAACTTTAATTTTCCACTTCTTTTCACACAGCCTCTCTCCCAGCCCTCCATCTAATAACAGGCCTTTGCGTGTTTGATGTGGAGAGCCGCTGTTACGCTCCAAGTCTAGTCACAATATGTAATACATAAAGGGGGCTCGTTAGCACACTGAGTGTGCCTCTAAGATGCTGCCATTAATAGGAAGAGGTGGGTCTCACTTCAGGCTTTTTTTTTTTTTTTTGCAGATGCTTTGGTTTTGGGTTTCCCCCCCCCGCCTCGTATTCTTTTTCTCCTGGCCATTCTTTTTGTATTTCCACTTTTTGTCAGCTCAGAAAAGAAAAGAAAAAAAAAACATTAAAGAACTGAAGCACACTGTCGGTTAGCCGTTCCGTAGCAGGCGCTGTTGTTTTGATCATGGAGAAGACTGATTGGTTTAAAGGGCGATTTGTATGCCGGTGCATGATTCATGGTCATGGGACGAGCAGGGTTCACGTGTTTATTAAATCCCTTTTTACCCTATCACGTTTATGTCGATGGCTCCTTAATGCACTCGCAGTAAATCCTACAGTGTCACATCTTAATTCTCGTAATTGATTTTGTTATTTATGCATATTTTATGTTTATATATTAAATATATATATATACACATAGTTTTATGTTTTATTTTTTAATTGCATGAGCGTAACAATTGAAGGGTTAGTAAAACAATTTATATATATATATATATATATATATATTTTATTTTTAATTTTTTTTCTTAATTGCGTGATCGTTACAATTGAAGGCTGAATAGAATAGAATAGAAAAATTAGAAGGCTTAAACATACCTACCTTGTTCTGTTGGTCAGTTTATTTTGAAGCTTAATAATTTGGAGTCTGGTGAGAAGCTTTATTGAGAAGTGATAAATTAAAAAAAGGGTTCTATTATGAATGTGATTTCTTTTTGCAATTTTAGAATGATTGCCAAAAAAGTCTGTCTCTCTCTCTTTCTCTGGGTGGAGAGGATATTTTATGGACTTAATGCTGACAATACAATTGCCCTTCAGCGCGAATGCTTTTCCATTTTGTACCATAAAGAATATTATTTTCCTGCCAGCCAATTTTCTCCGTTAGTCCCTAATTGGCTCCATAAATCTGGTGGCGTGGAGGGTGAGGAATGTTTCGGTGTCGCAGAGTGTAATCCTCACCCTTATTTACCAATTCATTAAGATTCATTGATGCAGGATAGGGTGAGAGGAAATGACAGCATAAATCAGGGTTCCAACATAATGACCCTAATCAGCTGGGAATTGCAGAAAATGGCATGATGAACTATGTCCTTGCGTTAGTGCCCACTGTACGTTGTCATTGCGCTTGCTTTATGGGTGGGATGCATTTCCCTGACACGGACTGTATTTAACACAAAAAAAGAGTTGTTAAAAAGCCGATTTCATTAAAGCGCTAGTTGGTTTCACGCAAGGTCTTCTGCCGTTTACCCCCTAGCATGCCCTTTACCTTTGGTTTAACTGCTTAATGGAAGACAGGGGACTCGATCCTTTCTTTTTAACCCTTTCAGTATTTTGAAATGTTTATGCCTCTTAAGCATAAACCTGGTGCCTGACACCAGCATGGTGGAACGTATACCATATGTCCGCTCATTTTGCAACACACATTTTGTAGTAAACATTCAGAAAGATATTTCGCTTTTGAGCGTAACTCTACAATTTGGCACCGGCACCTCACAGCTGTGCAATATCCCTTTCTCGATATTGGCTAAGTACGCAGGATGGAAACTATACCAAGTGATGTTGTGGTTGATTGCGGTGAAGAATCTTTGTTGTATAAAACTATAGAGAGGCCATGTGATTTCTAAATGTTGCAAAGTAGTCTTTCGGGGTTCCCCTTTGGTTTTTGCTTTTGTTCACAGACGTTAGCTGTGACGTCAAATGTTTTTGTGCAGAAAATTGTGCATGCAAGCTCTGAAAATCGCTGAGATCTACAGCATGTGTATGCCTGATAAAGCCAAATGAATGTCGATCAGCATGACCTATTGTGTATTTTGTAATCAACGCTGTAAGTGTTTAAAATAAGTGTTTATATAGTGATTGTGTTAACATTTTCTTGTCATGTTTAGACAAATCAGAAGGCAATTATGGTTGTTATTAGAGCGTTTGATAATAATTTCTCATGTAAAAACTTTACAAACAGCAACACAGACCTGAGCTCTTTTATAATAAATTTTGTGCTTTCTTTCTCTCGTTTAAATGTTTCTACAACTTCAGGCCCTTTTATGTCCCAAGGACAGATTATTTTTTTTATAAGTTTGCTTTAAAAAAATCTTAAACTTTTTTTTTTTTAATCTATACCTTATTATTTTTACTTTTTTCCAAATGCTTTTTATATTGTCCCAGTGTAAAGTTAATTTAGTCATTTTGTCAAATTATGCACAAATTGTGTAAATATTAATTAATTTTTATGATTTATTCAATGCAAACTACAGTATGATTGTTTCCAACATAACATAAACATGTTATGTTTGTGTTGCAATCATAACACAAAATTTGAAATGTAAAAAAGAAATTACAATGCGGTAGATTTTATTTATTTATTTATTTATTTTAATGAAAAATGTGAATGAATTTAGATGTTTACATACTTTTTAAAGAAAATTTAGTGCCAACAAGCATTTAATTAATGCTTTTCAATCACATGTATTTGTATATTTACAGCAATTTGTAACAAGCAGTATGATGCTGTTATGCTCTTGGGCCTGTAAATCACGCATTGAGAATCCAGGTTGCTCTGCTTGGCTGTAGTTATGTTGTTGCCTTTTTCCATTAATGCCAATTGACACTATGGCAGTGCAACTGGGTAATTTACCCCCAAGATAATGTTTCTAATAATAAAGGCCCTCTCATGGTTTAGACTGGAAATATTAATTAGACAAAGTTCGTGGAGGCTAAACTCCCGTCCCACAAATACGTGTTTGACACATTTCCTCTGCGCAAAAGTCCGCGTTCTCTCCACCCACGGGAGCGCTTCTTGCACGAATTTCGAGTAACAATGATTAAAAATATATGACACACTTTTAAATAATATTAAAACAATATGCACTTTGGCCAGTCCCAGAGGATGTGGGAGATTGAATGCCTTGTTTTCTTTACCGAGTGCGTGCGGCTGTTTGACAGTTCTAATTTGTCCGTTGTGCTGTGGGGCCTTTTGAGTGAAGGCCTCCTTCCCCACGGCTCGATGCCTCACGGTGAGACCCGGCTCACAGTTACCGACTCTTCGCTGCCATGCTTGTGCTCTAATCATCACAAGCTGTCTGTGAGCAATCCCTTCAATGTCGCTTGAAGGAGAGTCGCTCAGGAGTTTGGCGTAAACCGCTCATGACTGCAGTTCCACATCCCAAAATTGGCCTTTCTATCCTGGTAGCGGCTGCATTAAAACTCATTAGACTTTTTCTTATTTACTTTGGTCTCTCTTGGCTGTTTCGCTAAAAATACCGTGACCTGCCTTACTTTTGTGAGTTCCATCATAGTCTTTGCACAGCAGGGCTTTAAACGGCGCACAGACTTTGTCGTCAATTCATTCGGAGGAGGCAAACTGTTTTGTGTACCTTTTGAAATTATACATCTATTTAGCCTCTCCGCTGGAGTTGTCTTCCGGTTGACGGCCTCCTGATCGTTCATTTCTTGTTCATTTCTCTAGCTTGTAGTGTGATAATGGGTTCATATTTATTTGAATCATTGTGTGCAACATTACAGAGTGCCGGCATCGGTTACCGGTGATGGTCTGGTGATATGTTTCAATCTGGATTTCACGCATAAGGATCTTATTATGTTCTTCTCGATGTGTGATAAATATGTGTTTAGACCCCTGTATCACTTGGTTTTGTAGCTCCTCAGAGCGGTAGTAAATCGATTTGGAGAGTTAAATGAAATGAATGTGAGTACGGTTGGACTGAGAAGACAGGAAGTTGAAAAATCAAAACACTGCGCTGTTAGGAAAGGTTAAAAAGGGCATTTTCAATACTTTTGTTTAAGGACTTGATACACAAAAGAAAATTCTGCTTATCTGCTCAACCTAATGACGCTTGATAATTGAATAATGAAGTATACACAATAATGAAGAACACTAAAGCTGTGGGTGTTGTATGATTTCTTTTTTTTTTAATGTTTAGAAAACAACCCCAACCAGTCTGCATTCACATATAAAGTAAAAACATGAATATTGTGAAAAATTATTACAATTTAAAACAATTTCCAAGTTTTCTTTTTAATCGGTTTTGAAATGTATATTTTTCCTGGTATGACAAACTTTTTGACAGCCATTACTGATGTTATGCTGACTTGATGTTCAAAAACATTTCCTCTTATTATTAATGTTGTAAACAGTACCTTTGAGCAATTGAATGCATCCTTGCTGAAGTTCTTAAAAAAGTGTATATATGTAATGTTCAATGTAATATATTTTAGTAGGTATTATGAAGAATGCCCACACTTCTCTTTTCAAGTAAACATATTTATGCAGCCAAATCTCAAAAAAAGCACCATAAAAGTGGTTATTACAACTATATTCCAATTCTCCTGAAAGCATAGTTTGTATGGAAAGTATTCAGACCCCCTTAATTTTTTCACTCTTTGTTATATTGCAGCCATTTGCTAAAATCATTTGAGTTTTTTTTTTTTTACACTTAGCACCCCATACTGACAGAAAAACACAGAATTGTTTACATTTTTGAAAGAAAAACTGAAATATCACACGGTCCTAAGTATTCGGACCCTTTGCTCAGTATTTAGTAGAAGCACTCTTTTGATCGAATACAGCCATGAGTCTTTTTGGGAAAAATGTAACAAGTTTTTCACACCTGGATTTGGGGATCCTCTGTCATTCATCTCCAGTTCTGTCAGGTTGAATGGTAAACGTTGGTGGACAGCCATTTTTAGGTCTCTCCAGAAATGCTCAATTGGGTTTAAGTCAGGGCTCTGGCTGGGCTATTCAAGAACAGTCACAGAGTTGTTTTGAAGCCACTATTTTACCATTATTATAACCATTATTTTAGCTGTGTGCTTAGGGTCATTGACTTGTTGAAAGGTAATCCTTCGGTCCAGTCTGAGGTACTGAGGACTCTGGAGGTTTTTGTCCAGGATATCCCTGTACTTGGCCGCGTTCATCTTTCCCTCAATTGCACCCAGTCGTCCTGTCCCTGCAGCTGAAAAATGATGCTGCCACCCCCATGCTTCACTGTTGGGACTGTATTGGACAGGTGATAAGCGGTCCCTGGTTTTTTCCACACATACCGCTGAGAAGCTCTTAGTCCGCGGAGAGCGCAACAGCGACTGCGCGTAAGTGATATTTAATACAGTATATTTATAAGGTTGTGTTTAAATATTTTACCAGTGTTAGAAGTGTTAGAAAGTGTATTTTTCGTTTCCTGCCTATTTGTCGTGTTGTTATTCGTTGTAATTAGCAC
>JAUCMT010000184.1:0-15904 GCA_032357475.1 Enteromius thamalakanensis
AGGCTGTTAATTGTCTTTATTGAATAAACTGGTAATGTATTGAATAAACAGAAAATATACATAACGGATCAGGAAACTAGACATTTTTTATTATATTAACAATATTACAATTTCTGTTAATAATAATTGGCGCCCCCCCCTGCAATACCGTCGCGGCCCACAGGTTGAAAACCACTGATATAGACTATAGGGTTCACAACACTCACACACACACACACACATATATATATATATAGCTGAACTTTCCTCATGTTTGTTAATAATGTAGCACCTACAGTACAGTAAAGCTAATGATATGGTTAACAAAAACATATATGAAATAAATAAACAGTATGAATAGTAGCTGATGAACATGTTAACATCATCAGAAAAGTCATATGGAGGTTTAGGGGCGGGGTTAGGAGTACGTCATTCGTACAAATTCATACGAATTATACGAAAAATAACGTACGATTTGGCAAAAATCGCATGAATTCGTACGAGTGAGGTCGTACAAATTAGCCACCTTGTACAATATGTATTAATTGCCTTGAGACTGGGCTGATATATCTGAATAAAATTGTTAAGGGAAAAATCTATAATTCTAATCAAAGGATTGAAGAATTACACTTGCAGTACATTCGCGCGCCAACACACACACTACGTCCGAAGTGTGAGTAATGCTAGTTCAGGCCAGTAGCCAAACGTCTAAGTGCTGCTATAGTCATCACGTCATGATTAGGTGTCTGAGATGTAACTTTGATACCAGTTCCAGCATATTATACTGCAGTTCAAGACCATGGCTTACACTCCTGCCAAAGCTTTGGTGATGTAGATCACAGCCCTAACAACCCCAAGGTCATGAGTTCGATTCCCAGAAAACAAATACTGATAAACTATGTCCACTTAATCAGAATTTGTCAGAAAACTGCTATTGCTAGCATCATGCTCTACAAATCAAACTACAGGAAAGCTGACAACCTTTAAAATTAGGCGATAGCTGTTGCCCTGATATGCCTCTAGTGCGTGATATATATATATATATATATATATATAACCAAACTGTAGTCGAGTCTTCGCTCAAGCACTCTGGATTTGGTGTTGTCTTGAGGTGGTGTGTGAGTTGGCAATAGAGAATAAAGGGCCCTTGGATCATTTTCTTATTATCTTTACTGTTTGTCTCTCTGGGCCTGCTTTGGGCCTTGAGTCAGTGGGCAGCTATGCTTGCTCTATAAACGATCTGTCTACCTCTAGGTTTTCAGAGGTTTATAATTCCCATTCTCCATGTAGTTAGGGATTAGATGATGTCGGTGACCGATTTTAACACCGTGTGAACTGCGCTGCTCTAATCAAACTCGTAAAACTGAAACGTATTGCCCAGCCCAGTCACTTGCTTAGACAAAAATGAAGACAAGCTGAAAGAAAAGCTCCAGGTTTCAAATATAGTACTGAATCATGTATGTTCTACTTTTGCTGATTATTAGCCATATTGATGGAAACCAACACAATATTAATTTTGCCAATGATCGACAAACCTTTGCGCATATCTCTAATAGAAACACGTCTGATGCTGTAAAAACGATGTGTAGGGGCATCCAGTTCTGCTCCTGCTCCTAATTAAACACACCTGTCTAATCAAGGTCTTCATTACTAGAAGCTTTCTGGCAGCTGTGATGAAGCTAAACTCTGCAGGCCTTTGGACCTCCAGCAGCAAGACTGGACATTTCTGATTTAGGAGTTCCTATGATAAGTCCAAAATACATTTGTTTACATTTTGTTGGGATCGTGCATGGAGTGAACGTTTCACATGCTCCACTAGAGGGCAACACTGATGTAGATATCAAGAACATCAAGAGGTAAATCCACCCCCATCTTCTTATCTGTCACTCTTTACACATCCTAAACGGCATACACTTTGAGTAAGTGTTTCTTTTGAATACTCCACGACCATCCAAAAAGCACATTTTCAGCGTGAATGTGTATAATATGATTGAAATCCTGTCATGTGACTTACTAGTTTTTCAAATACGACATCTCAGGAAACAGTTTTATGAATACTGTGATGTTTGGACTCGCATACCTTTTTCACCCGCTATAAAGCAGGCAGGACTGAATGCATATTTATAATGCAGCCATGGTCGAGTGGCCTTCATTAGACTGGCTGTTCACATGTATCATCTAATTAGGCTTAATTTGTTTAATTACCTGCAATCTAGTGAGTGTTGCAAAATTGCGCTCATTTTGTTTTACAAAGCGCACCAGTGTAAGTCGGCTGTTTCCAGAAGTACACACAAAAATATACCAACCTCCAGAAGAAACCCACAAAATTGAGTTTCAAACAGTGTTAAAGGCTCATTCTGCCTTGTCACTCACTGCTAAAGAAGTTATCAGCTCGAAATACAGTGCTCTACATTTTCTTTAGTAGACTATAAATATAACTCTTTTAGTATAGTGAACTCATGCAAACATAAACTGGTTCCGCTTTGTGTTAAGTGGCCCACAAATGTAATTACATATTGGTATTTTTAAATATATAAGTACAATGTAAAACATATATCTACAAAATAAGTGCATTGTACTCAATGATTAACTGAAATGCAAGTACATAGAAGTTAAGTGGAATGATATAAACGTATATTTCAGACTATACAAAATCTTTAAATACAGACAAAATGTTAATTTAGAGAAACAAAAGAAAAGCAGCACATTGCGTTTATAAAGCTTTAGTGGTTTGGAAACGGCACTTGGCATTTGTAAGAGCTTCTGGATGCTTTTTGCAGATTGGGAATTGTGTAATCATTGGGATGGTAAGCAAAGGATCCACTCTTTATTAACTGTCTTGCATTTTATCAAATACATGTGCATTGTCTCAAGCAAAGTATGTACATTCATGTTTTCACTTTGTAACTATTATAATAACAATTAATTATGCATAATTACATTCAAGTAACCCTAAACCCCATCCTAACCTTATAGTAAGTACATCCAGGTAATTTACATTATTTAGCACTTTACAATGTAACAAGGACATCTTAAATAAAGCACAACCTAAAAATACCTTAACAATTCTTAACAATCTGTCTTCTAACTTGCATTCTCAAAGTAAGTTACAGCTGCACAACTCAACTCGATCATGAGTGACTGACTCTGAATGAATCACTGACCATCCATTCCTGCTCCTGGAGGGCACTGTCCTGCAGAGTTTAGCTAGAATCCTAATTAAATGCATCTGAACCAACTAATCAAGCTCTTCAGGATTACTAGAAGCTTCCAGGCAGGTGTGTTTTGGCAGGTTGGAGCTAAACTCTACAGGACACCAGCCCTCCAGGAGCAGGAAAGGACACCACAGGTCTAAAGTTAGCATGTGTCCAAATCTGTTTCTGGAGACTCACTGTCCTGCAGAGTTTAGCTCCAGCTCTAATTGAAAACACCTGAACCAGCTAATCAGAATCCATAGAAACATCCAGACAAGTGTTTTGCATCTGATTAGAGCTGAACTCTGCAAGATACTGGATTGGTCACCTTACTGGCACAAATACACTTCCTTAGGCTACGTTTACATGACAATGATGTAGTCAAAAATAGTTTAATGTATACCACAATATTTCTGTACAATTTGTCTAAAACCCCAGTTACGGGTAGGTTTAGGGGTGGGGTTAGGTGTAGGTCATTTGTACAAATTCATACTAATTGGCAACTTGTACGAATAAGTACGATTTAGCAAAAATTGTATGAATTCGTAGCTACACCCCTAAAACAAGCCTTCAGTTAGGTTTTAGACAAATGGTACGAGTGAGGTGGTACTAATACACTTCCTTAGGCTACGTTTACATGACAACGATGTAGTCAAAAATAGTTTTTCCCTTGATTTTTTTTTTTTTAGTTTCACGTATACACCACACTATTTTTGTATTCATACCAGTTGGTTAATTCATGCCAATTCTTACGACTTTACTTGTAAGATTTGTCCAAAGCCCCAGTTGCGGGTATGTTTAGGGGCGGGGTTAGGTGTAGGTCATTTCTATAAATTCATACCAAAAACTGTATGAATTCGTAGCTAAACCCCTAAAACTAGCCTTCACTGGAGTTTTAGGCAAATGGTACGAGTGAGGTGGTACAAATTTGTCAGAAACAACTCGTACGAATACGTACAAATTAGTAACGAGACTGGGCTCAACTATTCAAATTTACAGATATCTGCGACAACTGCCAAAAATGCTGTATTACATATGCAAGGCCAGTATTTGGCGAGTCTACTTACCTAAACATCATTATTAGGTGTTTATGCGAAAATTCTACCTCTGGCATTATCAAAAACTTTGGAACCAGTTTTCAAAATTACGTGTTTTAAAACATTGCGTAAACTAATGAGCAAACGCATTAAACGTTTCAGTTTTTGGCAGAAAATACTGCCTACAGCTTGACCATAGGGACCACAAAACCAGTCATATGGGTCAATATTTTTTTTAATAGAGATCATCTGAAAGCTGAATAATTAAGCTTTCTATTGACATTAGAATTGTTAAAAAAATTTGGTAGCGATACTTGAAAACATTATTTTTATTTGATATCGTAGTGATTTTTGGCATAAAAGAAAATTTTTTTTTTGTATTGTTGGCTATTGCTACAAATATACCCGTGCTATTTACATAAGTAAGTCACATAAGTACAATGCCTAAAACATTCTCTAGACGTGGGTCATGGGTTTCTTCAACATCCTAAACAACACTTGTTAAAAGTCCTTCATTTAGCCCCTACTTGCTCATGCTGCTTTTAGATCTTACACTCCCTCTGATGCTTGGAGTCGTCCCATGATTTGCCAGAGACCTCGCGCTGGATCTTTGATGGAGTTTCCAGCTCAGTCCCGGGCCGTCCAGCTGCAAGACCCATCACGCTCCGCGTTTGTGTGCCACTCTCCAGAAATATGAGCTACCAGACTCTTTTCCACTTTGCCACGGCCCCTGAGGGAGGACACCGGGACACGGAGCACACACTATAATATCCACAGACTAATAATTTATACTCATAATGTGCTTCTGGATTTACAGAAAACCGCTGGATGGCTGCAACAAAACCAAATGTGACCTTTCGCGAGGGGTCACTTTCAGAAACTTGGCACCTCTGAGAGGTTGCATAAATGTCGACTAATGTATCGTCGTTGCATTACAGTCCTTCAAGCCATATGTTTCCTTCTGTAGCTCATATTTGGAAAGGAATAAGGTTGAACCCAAAGCCTGTGATAGCATAAGTGATAGCTCGCTTGGGGACAAGGAAGCCCGTGATGGACTCCAATGAAACCAATGAATCATAAAAGGAATCCGCAAACTGCCGAAAGTTCAGCAGCATCTGCAGTCATTCCAGAAAGCGACAGCTGATTACTGCTTTCTCCTTCTTAAGGCCTATAAAATAGATACTCTGAATTGTGGTGTCATGGCCCATTTCATCTCAGGGCTATTTGCTTCTTCGTATTGGCACGGCTTCCTCAGAAGCCCTCACCTGCCTTTTAGGCACTATTAACTCTAAGAGGGAAGGCCTGCGTGGGTCAGGCAGACTCGAGCAGGAATCAAAAGAGGCTTTCTGTAAGCCCAAAGTCCCGGCCAACTCTAGAGTGAATGTTTGACAGGGAAGGATGGTAATGGCTTTTCTTTATTGAATGAACAGAGCAGCTCTGAATGGCCCCCGAGCACAGAGTGGACTGACTCTGACTTACTTCACTGTGTAGTTTAAGCACTTGTCATGTCCCACTTACCTTTAATTCAAGTGTGGTCATCTAGTAATAAAACAAAATGAGCTGTAGAGTTTGTAAAGGAGACGATTGTTCTTGCCTCTGGTGTGTTCGTATTAGAATGGAATTGATCCAGTGGCCATTTGTGACCTCGTTTGGGATGCTTTCACATGTTTTAAGGAGGTATAAGTAGCCTGGCAACAAATTGTTCCGATTTTTTTTACAGTTTGTCTGATAGATGCATACTTAGCATACTAACATATGTGACTCTTAAAGGGGTAGTTCACTCCAAAATTCTGTCATTATTTACTCACCCTCAAAATAACCAAATTTACCGTTCAACCACATTTCTGGAGCTAGGAACATTCCTAAGAACATCAAGTATCTTTTATCATATCTTCTTCCATTCTAATATTTTCTGTACGTGTTGTGAAGACGAACACGGTCTTACGGGTTTGGAACGATTCGAGGGTGAGTAATTAATGACAGGATTTATATTTTTGGGTGAACTATTTCTTTAAGAAGGTCTATAACACTGGAAGTGCCAGTGATGGTCAGCGAGCAGCTTTCTTCAGTTCTTCTCGCTCATCTCGCTCACGTCTCAGACATGTCTCCGCTTGCGTTCAGGGAGTGATGTAGTTCAGGAGGACAAATCCCAGAGTTTAGGTAAACAAGAAGCATTATGTAAGCGGTGGAGAATCAACAAGTCAATCTCATTCTGTGATCTGAGAGGAAGGAGATGCTTCTCAGAGGTACGTCAGCCACTGATTGTTTGCTTCAGCTTTGGCTACTGTACTGTATCTTACTTTAACCGCTGCCTCCATCACGTTCTCACCAGCTTCATTACTCACCGCTGTAAGTCTATGCATGTTTACATAGTTTTACACTGAACGGATCTTAGATACGGGTAAAATGTTGCTGGGGCCTGAATAACAGTGACATAAACAGAAAAGGGTAAACGGTTTTCTCATTTCTCCAAAATGTAAATCCTTTGTTCCCACAATTACCTCTACTACCTCTACTATAGGGTTATGATTAGGGTTTGGTTTCAAGTTACTTCTTAGTTACCTCATACCGCAGTACTGTCTTAGTAAGTAAACCGTGAGTATACATACAGTAAAATATAGATTAACCACATGAAGAGATGCTTCTGAGTGTCGGTTGGTACTAGGTATTTTAATTTGATAGAATTATATGCATTTTTAAAGAGCTTTATAAGTTGTAAAACAGCTGTCATAACCTATAAAGTAGACTAATAGGCTCTTCAGGACGCGGAGGAAACAATGGCTGTTTTGATGATCACTCTCACTCACTTGAGAAGGTCACACAGTCAAAGTGACACTACAGCGCAGTTTACAAAAGCCCAGATCTGACAACCAAAGCCACATTCCTTTAGTCTACAACACTGTGAGACAAATTCATGAAATGTCACTGCATGTCAGCATAAAACCCTGTGTTTTATTCATGTACTGTACCCCCTGAGATCCTGCTGGGAAAAAAAACTATAAAACCATCATGGTTTCCACTACAAATACCATTACAAAACAACTTTTGACCATTAAAAATGTATTAGGATTTAATGGTCTTACCAAGCCACCAACACAATGCCTTAAACGCTTTCAGTAGCTAAGCTTTTATCCAAAGATTGACACTAAACTTATGTGCAAATCTGGAATATCGCATAAAACATTTGCCAATAAAGCAACATCTCCACCCAACGAGTCAAAGACAAAAATCTTCACTTCCTGTGGCGCTAAATATTACTACTGAATATAACAATTTTCATATATAATAAATTACTTGTGCCTCAGAGGGAGCAAAATACAAAATGTGGTCATTGCATTCGAAGGTGGATGCCTGTTGTTTGGAAAAAGAGTCGTGTAAGACTGTTAGACAGAAATACTCGTAAGACTTTTTTCAATGTGCATCGTGGAATTTATTCGATAAGTCATCGTAGTTTATGCACATTTTTTCTTATTGGATGATAAGTTTCTTGGCTTTTTCTTGGCTTTTCATCTAGTGTTGTTTTATGCTATATTCCAAACAGCTGGATACTATGCGTTTTCATAGTACGCCAAATAAAAACAAAGTTGTGTTACAGATACGCAAGAATAGGATTTGTGGTGTATATGCGTATCATATGTATGCGAAAACTGCGTATCGTATGCACGCCAACAAATTTTGTATCATATACACGTCAAATCGGTGCGTTATATTCAGGCCAAACACGTTTGTGTTTCAATTTTCTGCATCAATACCACGAGTTTTCGTTTTTATTTAGTGTAATATTTCTACGCACATTCATGAGATCGGGCTGGATGGAAACACAGTGTCTCACAGCACTCACAGACACATCACCTGTACAGTCATAATTGATTGGGTTGTTTAGGTTAAACAGCAGCTTGCCCCACACGCCATGTAGAGTTAGTCGCTGCGCTGGCGTACACGAGCTGAGCGCATGGAAACAAGTGTGTCACGCTCAGGGAAGGTGACGGATAAGCTGGGCTGTCAGGATGACTAATTGCCCGGGGCAGCGGGTCTCGCTGTGGGGTGTTAACAATCAGTGCCCTGGAAAGAGCGCTATTTGACAGCGCGCTCAGAGTCTGTCAGCTGATCTGAACACAAGTGCCTCTGTTGGCAGCCCGTTTCTCTGGATTATGTCTCGCCGCTAATGACACCGGGTGCCAAACTGTCCTAACAGAAAATAAAGAGCATTTCAGACGTCTGTACGCATCTGCGTTCTGCTTATACAAATACAAAAGAATTACCAGAGAAAACAATCTCCTGATTACTTACTGGCATAATTCTTTATGTCTTTCTAATGGGAAATGTAAGGGTATGAGAAGTGATGCACTGTCTTGTATTTAGTAAAGCATCTGTTTTTCTGTCCTGTATTTCCTGTTTCCTCTGATTAATCTCAGGTGTGTGTTATTAACCAGGCTAAAAATGTGCTAAAAATAGAAATTTACTTTGAAAAAGTTTCTCAACAATGTCAAAACAATCCAAGTTCACACATCTGTGAAAATGATAAAAACACTATGTTATTCATGCCAGGCCAGTAGGTGTCGCTTAATCTAAAGAAACGCAAACGGATTGATATTTGCACGTAAAATGCATTCGCATGATGTCACTGTTTTCACAATATTTGCATTTTATGTGGTTTACACAGAGATGAGTATTGTTTTAAACTAGCACTGTGGAATGCGTTTTTAAAAGTTAGCATTTTCAGGCTCCCAAAATGTTGTGTAGATAAATAACCAAAATGTGATTTTAATTGCTCACCACAAAAACAGCAATGCGAGCTAACAACATAAATATAGTACATTTTAAATGTACTTGGTATACATAGAAGCTACATCCGCACTTCACACTGAAGTCATTTTAGAGATGAAATGCCCTGCTTTTGCTGCTAGTATTTATTTATTGTATACAAACGGATAATATAGTTTTAAGCATAAGCAATTGTGTTATACAACTTTTGGTTACAATATACATTTTTACAACTTTACGGTGCGAAACCTGTACTGGCGCATCTCAAGTCGCTTCCAGTAACATACATTGAGGCCCGTTCCTGCATGAGCTTTATTCCCAGAACATGGCTTGTCAACAAGTCCGAGATGGAGGGAGTGATGTCGACAGAGAAAAATGACTTAGAGCCTCTATATGCATCACTCACTCCTCAAAATAAACCCTCAGCACAAGTATATTAGGCAGACCTTCTCCTCTGGAGAGACAGCACTCTGTGGGGTAGCTGTGAGAAGGCCGCTGTAGAACCGCGCTCGTTCACTGACACTGACGTGAGCAGCTGGAGAGCCACGGCACTGACCCACAGCACAGCGCTTGACTGATACTCGCTGTTTTCATTCATCCCTCCAACCTCCACGGCTTCTTCTGGAGCGACCCACGACTGCCAGTGTAACAAACGCCCGCTGTATTTCCATTTACAACGAGGTAGAGTTCAATCCATACACACCCATAAGCCATAAACACATCCACACAGCTCCCAGTTCTCAGGCTTTTATGAGAAAACAGGTTTATTGCAAACTACTAATAGCCAATTAGCATTGTATATTCTGTGCTCGGTTGTTCCAGGGTTTGGATGGAAAATCTGCCTCTCCAGGTGTAATTTCTGCCGTTAATATAGCACACGCAGAAAGTCGTGTCCACTCTATCAACAGAAATGTCAAGTGTGACAAGTGAATTCTGATGTAACTTCCTTTGAATGCTGGGAAACTGAGAGAAGATGAAGGAAAAATCTTAACTTAATATTCTTGTCCAGTCCTAGTATGACATTTGGGATAGGTTACATTGGTACCACTTTAGTATAGAGACTATTAACTAGTTGTTACACATTATTAACACATTGGCTGTTTATTCTACTTCTCTAAACATCTGAGTATTAATAAACAGTAAATTAGTTGTTTATTGAGGCAACATTTGTAATTAATATTTTGATTTGACAAAACTTAGGGTTAGGTAAGATTTGGACCTTAAAATAAAGTGACCAATGTATTTTAATTATGGTAATATTTCAAAATATCTCAAAATAAGAACATAATAACATGCTTTTTAATGCACTCTTTCCGTTCCAGCTTTCAGTGTTTTCACTCATGTATGGTAGGAGGCGCTATTACACATCTGAAACAGTTCTGTCTCAAAGCACTGAAAAACAAGGGATCTTATATGTAAACAGGTGCAAATGTAAACCTGATTATCAAATGCAGATCGTTTACATACTTTACCGAATAAAAAACTGATCCATGAAGTGGTTGAGGAACGTACTGTACAAGCTTTGTGGTTGTAGATGGAAGTGATGTATTCCATTAAAGTTTTGATCATCGTTCTGACAAATACTTATTTCTCTTTACGTTTTTTGTTCAAAATGTTACATTTTGCATGATGTGATGCCATGTAATCAGAGAAGAGAAGCGGTGCAAGTACTGAGCCCTGAGGCACACCAGTAGTTACCTTGAAAGACCTATCTGAGAGGTAAGACTCAAACCACTGGAATGCAGTTCCTGAGATGCCATTTCATGCATGTCACATGCAACTCTTTCTCTTGTTCCTATTTCTTCAACTGAATGTTGATATTGTTAGGTGTTTAGCAAAAGTATTAAACAGAGAACAGATTGACTTTGTTAAGTGTTCATCTTTAACTGCCACTGGGTTTAAGTGTACCTGTGTAAGATCTGAGCTACTGTGATATCCCTGAAGAGTTTTCCATACCCTAGCGACTGCCGTGTCTAATGTCCCGCGCTGGTAACGGGACCCTGAAGGCCTGCTCTGGTTTGATTTGGCCTGCGTTCCTCCAGACGGCTGCGGTCACGAGCGTGTCTGTCTGTGTCTGCGCCTGCTGACAGACTGTCATTGACTTATAGACTGCATTTCTGCCACTCCATACAGCACATGATCTCAGCCGTTCTCTGAACGCTCACACTCGGTGTGAAGATCGGTCTGGATGGGTGTTGAACATGTTCCAACACGACACATGCTGCTGCTTATACGAGCGACCTGAGTATGATGGGTCATTTCCTCCATCCTAGCTTCCTTTTCATTTCTTTCTTACATTTATATTCTGACATGCCTCTAGCTAAATTAGTTTATTGTTGCGTAATTCTTCACATACTGTTTTTGTCCGAATTTTTCATCTTCCGTGTCAATCACATTTGCACATTGCCTCCATAACTTTCGTCCAGGTTAAATTATTTTTATTTTTTTTAATAAATAACTTCAGACTCAGTGTGCAAAGACCTTTAAAAATAAAGGATAAGTGATTCCAATTAGAACTTTTAACATCGTTGGATTCTTTCTATTGTACAAAAGGTTCTTTATAGATGAATCTAGATCATTCAAATATTTTTTGAGAGTGCTGCAGTCACAGCCAACACAACGTGACTTGACTGTCTTGAGAAAGCAAACATTGAGGCGGAGTTAATTAGAGTCAGTTATTGAAACACATTTGTAATCTCTTGTCAGATATCGTTGAAGAATCTGGCAACGTCCCAAAATGCCAACTTTTTGTAGTTTGCAGCAATTTGTAGTTTGGTTGTATAAAGGAATATAAGCATGCAATGTAGCGCCATTAAAAAGTAACCACACTAATATTCTTATTTAGACAGTTTGCAGTGTCTCCTGTTGAAGAGGACTGATAACAAGCAGCTGAATAGCGCGGGCTGTTTTTCTTTCTGCGGTTTGTTTCTCTGCCGAGTTCCTGTATGTACCTGCCACACCGCATGATTCCCACATTCAGCCCGGCCCGTCTGCTGCTGATGAGCTGATAATGGAGCCAGTTTTGGCAGGAGAAGGTGTTTTCCCTCCTTTGAATTCATCACACTCACAGATGACACAAGAGCGCAGTGTTAATGTATAAACATATACACGAAGCCATCCTTAAAACACACATTTAAAAAGTGAATTTCTCAATGAAAGTGTTTAACAAAAAGATCAAACTCTTTGTTCAAACAGTACAATTTTTTTTTTCTAAGGAGGAAACGCCTTTTGGAGCTTCAGTATGTTTAATGTAGAGTTCTCAGGAATATCAGATTAATGTGATTGTTGAATAGTCTGAGTCGTGTCATGTTAGGGTGTTGTCTAATATCTCCACATTAACCGAGGACTTCAGTAGTAATATGATTGTAATATTGTTTGTCTTTAGTTGTAACCATATGACATTGTAATGGATTGTTTTATTTATTATGGGATACTGTTAATAATATAAAGATCAGATTTCAGACCGACACAGTTTAATATTTCATGTCCGTGTAAATATTTATTTTGGTGGGTAATAAGCAGGATGACTGCACCTCATCCAATAGTACAGGACCAGAAAAAAAAGGACATTTGGTAAGGATTTGGACAACTTTCTCAAAACTAAAAAAAACACTTTGGACCCTCAGATTTCAGATTTCCAAAATAGCTGAATCTCAGCCAAATATTGTTCTACAGTAAAAATCCATACATTAACAAAAAGATGTTTTGTTCGATACATACTGAGTAACTAACATTTAAGACACCACAACCAGGGCTTTTTGTTCTCTCATGAGATCTGGTAAGCAGGCAGTGTGTGTGGTTTGGAGGACGTCTGCATGCGTGGGCTGGTCCAGGTGTGCTGAACAGAAGGAAGTGAGTAGCAGGTATTTTTAGCAGCTGATGTCATGCTAAAGCTTCAGCTCAAACAGACACACAGCCGCACCGAACGTCTCCGAGAACAGCAGATCGTCCTCAAAATGTGAGACGGACAGGAAAGTGACATACACACATCATTAAAAGCATGCAGATACAGGACGTGTGTTTACAGTTGGATTCAGGAACACTAATGTTCACTTTATTGAGGATTTCTAAAGAATAACCTTTTTACAAAAGCATTAGTAATCTCTGACAGGTAATTACACATGAGTAACGCACGACTCAAAAGCATGACTTTTCTATGGAAGCACCTTAACGCCACCGAATAAAAAATAACAAAAGCTTATTGCTTTTTTTCGAACAATTCTGACTTTTTTTCCTCAGAATTGCATGATACGAACTCACAACTCTGTCGTTTTTTTGTAAACCTGCAATTTTGAGTTGTAAAGACAGAATTGCGTGATACATGTATAAACGTACAATTTTGAGTTGTAAAGTCACTTTATATCTCGGAGTTCTGTGTGATATAAAGTTGCAATTGCGAGCTATAAGTCCAGTTTTGATCGTAAAAAAAGACTGATATGTTCTCAGAATGGTGAGTTCATATCTCGCAATTCTGAAAAGTCGCAACATCTGCATTGTAATTGTAATTAAATGAAAATGTATTAAAGTTTACTTTATATTAAACTTATATTAAAACATTTAAGAAACTTTTACAAAAACACCTTAGAAAAAACATTAAGGCATGCATCTTGACCCTGAATAATTACACTGACATATTTTTTAGTCTGAGTAAAACAAGGAATTAAACGATTTGTTTAAATAGGCACATCTTTATATCTGTAACCCTGGACCACAAAAGCAGTCATAAGGGTCCTTTATAAACGTATATTAGATTTCTGGTAGACTAAAATGTATTTGTAATCACACACTTGCACTGCCAGTCCTCCCTATCCTGTATGTTCAGGGCCACCAAACCACTAGGGGGCCCCTTGCTCTCAAAAATGATCGAAGCAGCATTTCCCTATTGTAATGTAAACATGATGGGACATATTTTCTATAACATGCAAATACAAATGTGGTGTATGACGTATGGCTACACAGCTGTCCGCCCAGAGCAGGAAAAAAGAAGCTGAGAAAAAGCGAAGCAAGAGTTGTGTTCAGGGCCCCAGAAGTCTAGGATGAAACTGCAATTTATCCTACAGTTAAAATGATCAATGATTGAATAAATCCACAGCAGGCTTTCTTCGGCAGGATGGCCTTTAGTTTGGGAAGTGCGTGTGATTTGGTGAAACTGTGCTCTGTGTTTAAACACTGCTGTTGACTTAAAGAAAACGAGCGTTTCCACTTTCTCGTATTGAACCTAGTGACAGCAGGCCTTCAGAGAGCTGCAGTAGCCCAGCGCCGTGATTAACTCCGATTATTTGACTGGCTTTTCCTGTCTGGCCTGAGGTGTGAGCTCTCATTTCATTCCTGATGAAGGACAGCCGTCTTCTGGCTGTGAAATAATAGACAGCAGTCATTTACAGTGCAAGACCTGGGCGCCATACGCTCTCTCTACAGCACTAGGGATGAGCTAACAGCAAAGTTCAGCCCTGAGTTTCTGGCCAGGTCTGAGGCAGAGACAAAGGTTTAGTTGTTTTGATGCTGGACACATGACCTGATCAAAGGCTCAGCGGTGATGGAGACCTGCTGAGACTGAACCAGTACACTAGAGTAGAGTGCTAGATTCAGAATCATGTATTCATGCTTGAAACCAGCAAATTAATCTGGCTTTCCGTTTGAAATAGGATTATTTTGCTTACCTCATTGGCAGATTATTAAGCTCATTAAAAATCATTTTTGACTTCTTTTTCTGAAAACAAGACAATAGTTGTCTAGAAAATCCTTCTTGATTTAAACCTTTTTAGATATTATGGTGGGAAAATCTCGACTAGAAAAGCATTTGTTTTGTAATTTTTCAGTTTTTGCACTTGGTGTAAATAGACACAACATTATATTTAAAGTTTTCATTTATTAATTTAAATTGCTTAATTTTTACTCATTCTGGGGAAATGTTACAAATGTAAACAATTTAAAACAACATTTATAGTGTTTGTGAGCTTTTAACGCTCTAAAAGCAGTCCCCAAAACCTTCTTTTTGTTCTGAGTGTAAATTGCATCTTGAATAAGCAGCTAGGAAAAGAAAGCATTAACTTTGCATGTTGATTTGAACCAGGCTTGTTTGGTTGTGAAGCTTCGATTTGGCCTCAAAGACCAACAGATTGGTTCTGAATTGAAGTTTGGTCTTTGATTAAAAAAAACAAAAAACATCTACCTTCTATCACATCTTGATGAAGTTTTTATTCTTTGATTTTGCACACAGTGGGTCCAGAGCCATCTGTGTCCCGGAGAACAGAGTGACTGTAGAGCAGACACAGGCACATGGCACTCCAGTGTGTGTGTGTCAAAGGTGACTGCTCACTTTGTGTCTGTCATTGGCAACCATGTAGCATTTGACTGACCAGCAGAATAAAGAGACTTCTGTCACACACACTTCTCTCATCTGCACTGATATCAGCGTCAAACCTCCACAGCTGCACAGCACACACACACACACACATACTGGTTTTTGTGAGTTACGAGGACACTGCAGCCCAAACAGACGTGTTGGTGTATTAAGGGGACACCCCTTTTCACTTGCTGTACAGATATGTGGTGAAGATCAAAAAATCTATTTTGACTCATACAACACAGATTTTACTTTAAAATTTGTTTACACAAAACACAACCTATAATGTAATAATCTGAAAATATACATCATAACGAGGACAATTTATAATTTTAAACACAAGCCCCGCCTATGTCACAAAACAGTATTATGAGGACTAATGTGATTTCTAAGGACACTAGCTATACAACACACAAAAGTGTAATTTGAGTGTATTAAAAGGACATACCTGATATATGAGGACCAATGGTGTAACACATACACAATAGCAAAGACTGTGTATTAAAGGGACATACCTGATATATGAGGACCAATGGTGTAACACATACACAATAGCAAAGACTGTGTATTAAAGGGACATACCT
>JAUCMT010000185.1:0-15903 GCA_032357475.1 Enteromius thamalakanensis
TATGTTGAGTAAATAAACTTAAAAGCATCCAAACCCTTTTTAGTCTTGGTTCTTTCACTAGTTTTGCTTTTATGACCTTTATCAGGGCCCATATTCACAACTTTTGGCCAAAAGTAGCTCACGACTAGCTTATTTAGGAGACCATCTTAAAAATGCAGTGTGTTTGTCTGTTATGTAGTACTTGTAAATGTTTGCTTTAAGAGCATTTCACAAAGCATTTTAGCACTAAAACAAGCTCCTAAATTGTGAATCTTTAGGAGTAGTGAAGAGGACTTGTAAGTTACTAAAAATCCCAATTATCCTAAAATAGCTGATGCTGGGAATCTGCCTCGAATATAAACCTTTTAGGAACGTGTGACTATGAGCTTTTAAACTTATTTTTCAGGCTGACAATCTCTGAACAAAGTATCTCTGAACAGTATCTGAACACATACATACTATATCATTGATATTGGTTGGGTTAAATCAGGGCTGCCCAAACTCCATCTTGGAGGGCAGGAGTCCTGCAGAGTTTAGTTCCAACTTGTCTAGTAAGAGTATGATTAACTGATTCAGGTTGGAGCTAAACTCTAAGCACTCTAAGAGTTTGGATAATCATGCCTTAAGATCTCATGCATTTCTTTGTCTGACAGATTGTTTTGCAGTCATAGCCTTGCCACGGCTGCTTCAGAGATTAACTGTGGCTAGCAGAACTCGATGGGTCTGATGTAAGCATTGCCCAAATATCTCCCATTTGGTTATTTATACCCCTTAACCGCCGAAATTGAACCTAGTGGTTCAGTACAAATATTTTAATCATCCTTTACTTTCCTACCAAGAATCACAATTGTGTAACTACTAAAATCAGATTTCTTCTGAACTTGGCAACTCTCATTGGGACAAGAAAGTTATGTTGGGAAATGACATTTACAGAAAAAAAACATGGTACAGCTGAGAACTTTATGGCAAAGACTAAAGACTTCAGATCGCATCGTTCTGCATGTGTCAGCAGGGCAACTGACATTGACAATGAATACATCTGGAGAGAACCTTTAAATTAGAGCTTCACAATGCCATTGAAGAATCTTGTTTGAATGACCCTTCACATCTGTAAAACCTTTCTCACTTCAAAACTTTTTTTTAAAGAACCTAAAGGACTGAATGGTTGTCTGTGGAACCAAAAATGGTTCTTCTATGGTGAAGGAAAAGTTGAACTATTAAGGGGAAATTCACATTTTTTACAACTTAATTTCTTTGAATAATGTTCCGTTGCACAAGAAGTCGATGACGTCAAACAACTCGCAGACACTCGATTTGAAGAAAAGCATTTATTTTGTGAGCTGAAGTTGAGCAACTTCCTTTTTAAGTCGAACAGAGAAAACATTTCAGAAGATGGAAGTATATAAGTATCTCGATTCAAAACTGGACTTTGGAAGATATTTTATATCTCCATCTCTATACAAGTGAACATAAACATGTCCCAAAAAAAATTTAAATGTTTTTTTGTATATTTTTTGAGGAAACTTAAAGCGATTAAGGTATGTTTTGCTTAGCAAATAATGCGACTAGCTACAATACTTTTACATATTTATTGCCATTGCATTTTAATAAGACGGGCTAAAGTAAAACGTTTGTAGGATTCAGGTGCCTGACACAACCAGCAGGTCATTGAAGCACCATCCTCGTCATGGACTACTTGTCGTTTTTCATGCAGCCCTTAAACACGGATGCTGATGTTTTTCTCTGCAAATATTTCCAAATGCTTACAATCATTCAAATGGTGATCAACCAACTTAATGTCATATATGAAGGCATTTAAAAGAAATTAAAATGGAATAAAGGCAAGTTTAGTTTATTCAAACTAAATACACAATGCAGACACCTTTGACCAGATAAAAAAAAAAATACTTTCTGAAAGGAAGAGTTCATCCAAAAATGGAAATCCGATCATCATTTACTCACCCTCAAGCTGTTACAAATCTGCTGATTTTGTCACCATTGACTTCGACAGTAGGGAAAAAAATACTATGGATGTCAATGGTGACCTTTTGTATTCGGAAAAAAAAAATTATTCATACAGATTTGGGATTATTTGAGGGCGAGTACATGATGACTGGATTTTCAATTTTGCGTGAACTATTCATTTAAAGTTCACATCCTTTTTTCTTTTTTAAATTTTGACCAAATAAATTCTAATTTGTTAATAACAAAACTATGAACAGTTTCAAAAACATAATACCTCTACATTATAACAGGAATAATTAAGATCCTTCATTGAACTCAAAGTACCCTCCTCAGCCATGAACGAAGTTACAGTTTTGTAAGTTAATGAAACTGTAGCATAAATCTAAATAAACGTGAAATACCATTTTTGGTGTAACAACGAATTTACACTAGGGCTCAAAGTAGGTGCTAAGTGCGAAGCAAAAACCGCGTTACAGAAAAACTCCAAACTCCCCATAACTTTTTTTGTTGTTCTTATATGGGTGTGGAATTTGTAGTGTCTACTTTTACATCGGTAGGCATCGTGTATCGCTCTCAGGGTCGTTTAGTCAAAAGGACTGAAGTCCCTCTCTAAGTTTTCAGATTCGTCGTCATCGGAAAAAAAGTCATCGTCGTCTATATCTTCCTCGTCGTAATCCTCATGCCACTCTGGGACGTATTCATCGTCATACTCGTCGTCCTCCTCTGCTTCATCGCCGGGGTCCTCGCCGGCACAGTTGTTGTTGTCAGAGTCTCCAGAGTCAGAGCCTCCATCAGACTTGGACCTAAAATAAATATATGTAAAAAAATTTACTAGTTTTAATAACTTAATATTTACTTTATATATATAAGTACATGTAAATATTTCTGAACATATATGCATGCATTTGTGCGTTTTTATATATAAACATTATAACTATACACAATACACACACATATATTCTGCAAACAAATGCATGTGTGGTGGCTCACTCTTTGTTGGTGTCTGTGTGGTTAGTCAGATTAGAGGCCTGTGCGGTCTCTTGGTCTGGCCCGGTCTTGGACTGATATCCTACACGGAAGTCCTGCCAAAAAAAGATGACCAAACGATCAAATGAGTGCTTTGAATGCTTCTAATGAACAAATTTAATGTTAAATCCCAAAGTAGTACATACAGGAGTAGGTTTACCTGGGTGGAGTGCTGGAGGATGGCCACAAGGCGCTCCTGAATTCGGCGGATGAGCTCCAGGCCGGTGTTTAGGTGTTCAGGTTTTAGGAGTCGGACACAGGATGCAAGATCAGTGCACTGCAGCAGCGTCTCTTCTGAAACCACAATCACAAGCAGCTTTATCAAACAATGCATCAGAACTAAACAACATTCAATTAAAGCACAACATGCTTTGGAAGTAAAGATCCATTTCATTAAAAAAAGGCGAAATGCAATTTAAAGGGTTACTCGATCCGAAAAAGAACATGTTTTCATTAATCATAATGTCTTTTCAAATCTGTAAAAGCTTTGTTTGTCTTCTGAACTCAATTTTTTAAGTTATTTCCACTGCCTTGGGGACGTGGTGTATTAGGGAACATATCAATGTGATATTACTGCGCCTGCTGAGGCCATGGTACGGCAGTACACCTCCTTGATTATTACGCCGGAATGAGCCAATTTTCCAAAAACGAATGCCTGTTACATATAATGTTACCCAAAACGAATTGTATCTTGTGTTTAATTTCTACAGATACATCAAAGCTTATCAAATAGGCGCTAGCTTTCTCAAATGACTCACAGCATCTCTGAAGATCAAGTTTATGCATTTATGCCATCATGTAGCAAGATACAGAGGCCAAAAATCAGCACATGTGCTTCAGTATTTGTGTAATAAACAAAACCTCCATTCCTACATATGGAGGTTAACGGAACATGCAGCATTTTAATATTCACATACACTAGTTCATATAACGATTCAAATGAAGTGACAGAGCTCGGTACACTGTAATGCTGACGCAATTCGGTCGGTACCCTTAAAAGTACAGATTTCAGGAGTGAACTTTCCCTGACACTGACCGAGCAGGATCTGCAGGGCGTTAGTGTGAAGGTCCAGAGCTTCTGTCTGTTGCTCCATCACATCCATCTTCTCAGTGTCCTGGTTGTAATAGCTGTAAACACACGAGTACGCCAGCACCTACATGACAAATTACACAAGTGTATCTATCAGCTTAAAGAACACATCTGGAAATAATGGAGAAAAGAAAATATTTAAGATTCTTACCTTTCGAGCTTGGGCGAGAATCTTGCAGGCGTCAATCACGAATGTCAAAGACTTCATCTGTAAAGCTTCATTAATAGAAAACACCTTATTCTCCAGATTGATTGCAAAGTCCTGCAGAAAGCAGTAGACAGACACTTGTAAGACATTTTTAAGAACTTTTGACTGAATGTAATGAATGGCTCCAACAAACCTTGGCTTGGTTATGAAATGTGCATCTCTCATTGTAGTCTTGGAACTTCTTCTCCTGCCTCGCAGCTTTACTGACCTGCGATTGCATATTAATATACGGGACTTTCAGGGCAATTATTAGAAATCAAAGGATTTTTGAAATCTGTGTTTCAAAATCTGAAAGTGCGCAGTGTATGAAGTTATCGTTTTTCAAAAGGAAGAGTCGACTCTGCTTGGGATTTGTTTTGTATATGACTTATTTGATTAATTCAGTTTTATGATGACGTCAACATAAAATCTTAGCACATTGCTGTCTAAAGAAAAATGCAATTCTTTGCCACTAGAGAAAGTGCTTTTAGAGTGATAAAAACTAGAGCATAAAAACACTGTTTTATGAGGCATTTGAGTAAAAAAAATAAGAAAATAAGTGTTTGTTTTTTTTAACCTAGCGTGCATGCCATACTGTTGTTGGGGACTCCCAAAACCAAAATATATACCTTTTGTAAACCATAATTGATTAATTGAAAATCAGTTTAAACATTAGTGTGTTAAACACAAAACTGTCTTTTAGAAATGTTTGTCTCGTGGTATTTTTTGTGCATTACTTTTAAATAACAGGAAGGTAAATATTGCAGTTTATTACTATGCACTTGTGTTAGTGATTATAAAATAAATTACTCTTCCTTGGGTTTATTCAGTGTTGGATATAGGATCATATATTTTTATTAACAAAATATGAATAAAGTATTATCACTTTGAACATAGCCATTTATGCATCAAGATATTCTACTATTAAAAGCATGCATTTGTTTGCGTGGAGAGGCCTCCAGAAGAACTGAATGTGAAGCTTCACCTCACATGCATTAGACAAAATAAACAAGGCTGATATACTTAATTTATATTGAGGCATTGTGTCAACTTCTTGAAAACAGATTACAGTAATCTGTTTTCAAGCAAGACGTGTGAAACAATGAAAACTGCAAAAAAGACTAAGCAAAAGACACAGATTCTCTGCAGGAGCTCTTGGTTTCATCATCCCTGCCATCAAAACCCCAAGACTTTCAAGAGAGATTCTTCCCTCACAGAAGCCCCTCACATCTTCTGAAGACACTTACCATGGCTGAGCAGTTGTAATAATCTTTATGCGTTGGTTTCCATGGTTTCAGACATCTCCAGCAAAATCCATGATTACATTTGGCACATGTCATACTACACAGAGAGAAGATATATAGTATAAAGGTAAAGTTCTTAAAGGTACAGTTCACCCAAAAATGAAGACTCCCTCATCATTTCCTCACCCTCGAGTAGTTCCAAACCGGTTTGGTTTGCCGAACACAAAGGAAGATATTTTGAAGAAATATCGGGTTGTTTTGGTCACCACTATTGACCATAGTAGAAAAAAATATACACTATGGAAGTCAATGGTGACCCAAAACAGCCTGGTTACAAACAAATATCTTCATTTGTGTTCGGTAGCTGAGTAAATGACGACAGAATTTTCATTTTTGGGTGAATGGTTTCTTTAAAATGAATAATCAATGAGATATTGTGCATGTACACTCACTGCAGGCAACCCTCGTTCTTCTCAATCTGGGCCTGGCAGCTGGGGCAGCGTTTGGATATAAGTTTGGCCAGATGTTTACTCTGGGCTTCCATACTCATTCCCTCATAATAGCCTCCATCATCCATCCACTGACTCATGTGACTGCAGCTGGCTGGGTAATGCGCCTGATGATTGGGCAAGAGAGATTACTGAAGCAGAGTACAGAATACGTACAGGTGTACATCTCTCGTTCGTCTCATAAAACCCACATAATTTCTTCCTAATTCCCATTATTCACAATCAAGAGTAATACAACGCTTTACTTTCTTACTGCATTACAGTCAAATGAATAAGTGCAATAGAAAGTGTTATTTAAATAAATGATAAAAAGGAAGTGAATATTACCAAGAACTAATAAAAATAGAAATAACCCACTTTCTGTTACTGAAAATACTAGTGGTTTAAGACTTTTGCACAGTACTGTACATGAATGAGCTAACTGTACCTCTGGGAAGTTACAGCTGAAACAGGAAGACCAGCAGCACTTGGAGCAGGTGCCCATGCTGCCAATGTTCTCCTTGCACAGGATCTGGTCACAGCCCTGAGGGTTGGTGCACCAGGTCAGGTTGGAGCAGCACTCCACGAAGCCTCGCAGAAGGGCGCTGTCATACTGCAGGAGAAAGCACAGCACATCAGTCTCCAGTCCCTCAGCACGCCGAGCGTGTCTGCTGACCTGCACGTACTTTGGCAATGGTGTCCTTGTCTGTGAGGATGTTGTGAAAGAACTTGGAGGTGGGCTGAGCCCGGCAGTCAGTGATCGGACAGTCGCAGTTCATCACCAGGTTCTGTTCGATACGAGCCGTGAGGTACTCCTGCCAGCAGGACTAATGGGAAACAGAAACGGCACTTCACATAAACGTTTAACATCTAGGCAACAAGATGTAAAAGGTGCCTTTTCATTGTTATATTTTATATATATATGTATATATATTTTAATGCATTTTTAATGCAAATAAAAAAATCTATCAGTATTATTATATATTTTCTGCAATAATTACATGTGTAATTAATCACAGTAGTAATATTAAACTTATATAACTAAAATGTATGCTTCTTTATTTTGGAAGTAGTTACCATAGCATCTAATATAGAATGGGACCAATAAAAATTGAGCAACATTTTTGAATAGCACTGAATTTACTTAAAACAGATGATCCCGTTAATACGTCCCACAGGAAACGCACTAGCCCTGCACTCACCCTGCAGCAGTAGTGCATGCAGCAGAGCATGGGAGGGGGGTCACTCTCTTTGGACTGGGACAGGCAGACAGGACAGTGGGCCACGGGGCCGGGGGCCGGCTGGGGGTTGCGGATCTTGAGGCCGGCTGCCAGCACCAGGGCGTCTGGGTCGTCCGTGTACCGCTGGATCAACAAGTCCACGTTCCATTTGCAGTGAATAAGTAGGTGCTCGGCCCGGTCCAGGTCCAGGCTCAGGGTCCCCGCCACCTGCTGGACGGTGCGCTGCATCAGCTGCTTGACCTCCTCCTGGGTCATTGTGCGACCCATAGATAACAGCACAGCCTCCAGCACGCCGTCCTCCGGATGCTGCGGGGCAACTATTAGTCCTCCCAGGCTGCAGAGGGAGATATATATAGACAGAACGTCATTATGTGGATGTGGACTGGCAACCCGCTGGCTTTCAGGGATGGGCATTGTGGGTCTTAAAAAAAGCAGATTTTTCCCACTTTCTCAATGCTGTTTATTTGGGAAAATCTGTAGAGCGCATTTACACGGTCAAATCCAGTTTTATACTGTTAGCTGGACGAATTATCAATATATTAAATAAACTAAAAAAATTTAATAAAATAATAATTGTGTGAAACTGCACTTCCATGTGGACTTGCTCAAGGTTTATCATCATTTAAAAGCCACATTTATTGATTTCATTCCAGGCAAATGTAAAAATCTGAACTTCCTGTTATATAATAATTATCCCTTTGCATTGATTATTGATATAATTGGTTGAATTTAGCTGCATTTGGCAATGAAAACCTCTTTTACACAAGTATGAATGAATATAAATATTTGTTTAATAAAAAAATAAAAAATAAATGAGCAACAAACACGATTCAAAATGTAAAAGGACTTTATTATTTTGTAAGTAGTAAACATAAGTTGCCTTGTTTCAAAATATCTAGCATATTTACGCTAAAATTCTGTACTGAAGAAGCATAAGTATTAGATTTGTTTTTAAAAAAATGGGCAAAAAACAAAAAGTAATTCCCAGGAGACTTTACTCCGACATTTACTCTGATGCTCTTCCAAAACCCGTAAGACACTTATTCATCTTCAAAACACAAATGAAGATATCTGAGGAGATTTGATTTAGCCTTTTATTCGTATATAAACATTGATTAATGCACAAACACAGCACATATATGGGGAATGGAAACTTAAATGTGCTTGCACAGAGATTAGTTATTGTGTGTCATTGCAACTAACCATATGTGATGTGCTCTATGCATGTGAATAAAAGACATGTCTCTTCAGAAGATTAAACCACTTGATTCATAGAGATTACTTTTACAATGTCTAAAAGCGCGCAGTAAAGTTTTAGTTGCATAGCCTTTCAAATGGATAGACAGAAAGGATGGAGCAGACAATGGAAGATTAAAAATACCTTCATTTGCGTTCTGAGGATAAACACAAAAAGTTGGGTTTTCATTTACAGGTGACCTTAACCCGTCCACTACGGCACAGACGAGCAGCCTTCATTTAATAACAGGACTGAATTTCATGATCACACTTAAGTGCTATTTACAACATAAAAAAGCATCTCGTAAGGCTGATGCCAATATTCGTTCTGACCAATGAGGAATGGACTAGCTCTACCCTTGAGTAGGTCGTAGTTAGCTCAACTGCAGACGTTAAACCAAATAAAAATAAAAAACACTTCCTGTGCCATTGAAAATGCATTTGCACTGCTCTGAAACCTAGTGAGCTGCTTATCGGTCTTCTAAGATTTGGGATGCTCTACATGAGAACAACTCTACATATCCCACAAACAGCTGCTGGTAGACAACAAGCCGTCACACCTAGTATGCTGCATACCTGTCATATCCTCATCAGCAGCCCGTTTAGGTCGGAAACTCACTAGGTTTTGAAACAGAGCTGCACACAAATCTAAAGAGCTTCCACAAAGAGAAAGGCAAGCTGTGCACCTGTTCACTCTCCTTTCAGGAAAACGCCCTGAGAGGGGAGGAAAACATCAGTAAAAGCCTCCTTGCTTGCATGGAGGGGGGGTCTAAGGATCAAGGGTTAAGGGTCATCAGCACACCTGGTGTCGGCTTTGCTGCTGCCACTGCTGCTCGCGGAGCTTTTTTTCACGTCCATCTTAAAGGAGAACTGCGCCTGGCCCTTGCGGGGAGTGGACGGGTCCTCCATCAAGAACTCCACGATGTGTGGGCTTTCCTCGTTGCGACGGAGGTAGCCTTTGTTGATGACGTGCATGATGCAGGAAAGCACGTCGGTAGTGCTGCAGCTGAAGCGGACAGAGGTGTGAGTCCGACTCGCCTCCTGCTTCTGACACCGGTCCAACACCTGCAACGGAAAACACCAAAAGAAGAAAAACTCATCTTCTGCAACATCTGGACTTGTTCCATTATCACTTTTGTTCTTAATTAGGACTAAAAGCTAAAGAAAAAACATGCATACAATAGGGATGCAATGATTATAGATTATCTTGGTACAGTTAGGAATAATCAGGGTTTTTATCATGCATTTCACAGCATTACAAATGTATAAAATCATGTGTGCTGGCTTTTAACCAACAATATATTTGCTTATGATTTCTACACAGGAGAGAGTTGGTGTTGTTTAATGGAAATATATCGGTATTGGCATCGGCCAAAAGGAGTTGAAAAATATCGGCATATCGGCAAAAGACCAATATCGTGCATCCCTACTGTTTACATGCCACTTTTAGTATTTCGCTGGTATCTGACACAAGCTAAATGCAATCAATAATTAAAAATAATAAGTTAGAGAAATTAATTAAGGAATAGTAGAGAGTCCTAATTATTACATAAACCCTTTATAACTTTAATTTATTTTGGTTTTATATTACAAGAATAGATTTAAGGAGATGTGCTTAATAATTGAAAAAAATAAAAATAAAAATAAAAAAATAAATAAAATAAAATAAAAAATTAAAAAATTAAAAAAATATAAATATATAAATAATATATATATATATATTTAGGCCCCATGCAAAATAATCCATACTTTACCATGAACACTAAATTGTCAATATGCATCTCCTTCTCATTCTTCATGATCTGCACAATGAGACAGTAGATGTAGTTCCTCTTCCTCTCTAGTGTAAGTGCAGCATCTTCATCCACATTCAGGTAGGTCTGCTTGGGAAGCAGGAAATGGTAACCGTGTCTGTCTGAGCTTTGTGAGAGGGTGGTCTTGTTCAGTCTCAGGACCCCTAAAAAAAAAATCAGTTAAAATGGTTTTGAGTTAAGATGCAAATTTTTTTTTATTAAAAAAGGAAATTGGGGTGAAATAGTAAAGTTAATAAAAATACACACCTGAGCCAAAACGTATGCAGTTAGCATCAACACAGACAAAAACAAATAAAAATAAATAAATAAAAGGCAGCACAATGATTAAGAATCAATGCACGTCCCCTAACGAGGAAGATAACTCACCTTTCATGGGGTCCTGGCTGGAGCCGGTGTGATTGAGAAGCCCGTTCTCTGTAGTGAGCGGTTTGAGGGCATGGCTCAGCATGGCTGGAGAGAGACCCGTGGCCTGCTGCAGCATCTCCACATTCACATCCTGCAGAACAGGAAGAAAGTCAACAGCTCTTAACAATCAGGAAAGGACTCGCTGAGATTAAAAATCTATTTTCCAGGTGTGTCCTGTTACATAAAAACCTCATATCAAGCCCAGATTTGTTTTGGTCTTCAGACTGTACCTCATGTTTGTTGAACTGCAGCAGGATGTACATCTGCAGTGTGGAGACGTAGAGAGTACAGGAGCCATACTGAAGCTCTGCGTGTCCGAGCCATGTCCACTGCAGCCGCCGAGGCTTACTGTGGGTCAGACTATACATGCGCTGACCTACAGGACAGACACACACGTACAGGTCAGGAAGTGTCCTATAGCATTTATTATCAAAACGAGTGGGAAAATAGGGAGACACGGACGGCATACACCTTGATGAAAAATAATGAAAAAAATAATAAAAATAAAAACATTTTAAATTAAACAAGAACTGGCAAAAACTATGGAACCTAATAAATGAATTTTCTTTTTCTTTTAACTAAAATAAAATTGTTTTTTAACTTGCAATAATCACACATTTTGTTTACTGGTCAGTTCACACCGATAAAAATGAATCTTGGGTTTTAACTCATTTAATTGGCCTTTTTCTTCTAAATGCCTAGTGGTTTCACAGGAAATAATGCTTGCACCATGTATTTAATGGCGATGGAAGTAATGACACTTTATTGATAAGTCGATCTGCCCTTTATAGAACAAATACAAAAATAGTGAACCATATCAACAAAGTTTTATGGGCAGTTTAACTGTATAAAGCCATTTTTTAGTGTCCAGTGTCATTTGAATACTGATTTTTGACCAGTAGGTGGCAGTAAATTCCTGTAATTAATGAGTCATTGTAATTGAACGAATCATTTAAAGGAATTCATTCAGGAACAAAACACTGTCTGTTGCTCAGAGATGAAAACTAATCCTATGGTTGTGTCTAGAATTATTTTTTGTTGTCGAAATACAGAAAAAACATGAAATACAGTGTCTAAAACACAAGTATCTTAATTAACGTCTCGTTTATTGAACTGTTAATATTTTTTTGTTAATTGAAATAAAATATATATATTTTTTAAACATCATTATCACTTTTGTAGTCATTTTCTGCACCCATACCTTGAACGTGATCAAATTAAATAAATAAAGCAAATGTTTCGTTAGCTACATTATATTTCCAAGCGACAATGTGGTTTTAAAATAACTAATTTGACAGCTTTACTGTTTGTAAGAACAGACAAACCAATCATTAAATACCTGACCAACATTAAATGATTAGCAGCTTTTCTCGCTCTCAATAAACTGACGCTTCGCGCTCGGCATCTGTGAACGGTAAACCCCGCCTACTTTGATCTGATTGGCTAGCTCAATTATTTTAACATTGAGAAGCGCTGTTAGCTCATAGAGGCAGAGCAGCCTGAAAATGTTACTTTTAAATCGCGGCATTAATTAATCTAACATTTGGCCATTATTAATTATTATTTTTATTTCAAGAGATCAAAGATATTTCATCTAACCGTTGACGTAAAAGTCTGTGAATTCAGCCAGGTAAGAGCAGAGCTGAGCAGGGAAGTGTTTGCTGGGGTCCTCGAGGTAGCAGGGAGCCGACACTACCCAGCAGCGCGGGGACAACACCAACACTTTCACATCACTCTCCTCCTCGGGGTCAGACACGTCCTCATCCATCATCTGAGGATCACAAGAACATGACAGACCACAGCATTAGTGTTTATTAGGGCAGCGGATGCAGTCTGTTGGGATCTTCCTTAAAATTACAACTCGGGTACACGTATAATACATAGAGATTTGCACCCAGCATTTCTTCATGATTATGGATGTGCAACAGTGATCGAGTGGCATTTAGGTTAGTTTCATGACGGATAAATCCAATTTAAGAAGCCACCGTCATTTTCATTCCTGGGTGAACTATACCTTTCCCTGCCTGGGAAACCGACCCACTGGGTTTCAAGGCAACAGAGAAAGGAGAAAAGAGATGGATTAATACCTCCTCAAAGTTCTCCAGGTTCTTGTCTAGCTGCTGTAGACGGTAAAGATGAAACTCCTGTTGAAGCTCCTCAGATTCACTGAGGTTGGTCAGCATCTGCTGGGGAAACCGGTTTGGGAAGCAGGTACCGATCTGCTCCACCACAGCACTCTCTAACCACACCTTCCCCTGACCCAACAGCCGATCGCCCAGATAGTACCTGAGCACACGTGAACAACAGGTGAGCCATAATACAAGCAGTCAATGAAAAAGAGTGAATGTATATATCGTTGTTTCTAAATGTCACCAATTAGCAGCGGCTGTTCTCTTACCTGTAAAAGTGCTCGAAGGTGTTGGCCAGCTCCAGACCCGAGAGAAACAGCATGGGCTCCAGGAACTGCTGCAGCTGGTTTAAGGTGTCCACACTTCCAGAGTCCCCTCCACTTTCCTGGATCATCTTGTCTATATACTGCGCAAAACGCTCGCTCACCTTCAAGTGAGTTATGAAAAACAAATCACTTGAATTCTCATTTCAAAATATCCTAACGGTGTTGAGTTATTCTTTAGATTACATGGGTAATATGACAGAGCATTTGCTGTTGACTCACATGCATAGCGGTCAGGATGGAGAGCTGGAGCAAGGCGGCAGAAAAGCCCTGACGGAGCGCAAGCACAAAGGCAGTGTGCTGGCCAAAAAGTTCCTCCATGGCATTCTTCAGCCGCAGGAACAGACCCCTGTAACGCTCTACGAAGTCAGGGAGGCTGCATGTCAAATCCAGGAAACTTTTCACCTGGAAAGAGCCAAACAAAAATCACTCAAGAACTATAGGAACCGATAAGTGTCCTTTTGGGTAGGACTTTATTTAAAGGCGTCATAATACAGAGTAATTGATTTCTCACATATTCTGGAGTTATTTGATTATACTTTCACCTAAAAACCCAAAATCAAGTCTAACCTGCCGCTGAACGACACCCTGCCAGCACAAAGCGATGCCTGCAATGCTGCTTGTATTCTTCACTTTCGGTTTGCTTGAGGATGAAGATGAGCTGACCGGTGGCGTTTCCTTATTCTTTCCCTCTTTACCATCTAAAACACCAAAAAAGTGCATGAATAAGGACTCTTGACAAGTTTCAAAACCAAATCACGTGTCATATAGCTACAAATAAAATCAGCCACAAATACAACGTGCCAGCAATTAGGGCTGCACAATTGATCCAAATGTGGATTCCCTTTAAATCTAACATTACAGGTGTTTATGTTTTAATTCCAAGGCTTTTTGGCCTTCACAAATCTAGAGTAAAGAAATAGCGCTGTGCAACATTAATCCACTACATGCTTTAAAAAAAGAAAAGAAAAAAAAGTTTACCAATGCAAAATATAAAGGCTACATAATATAGAATTTTATTCTTGCTACATTACATCAAAAATATATTTAACTTGACTAGGGATGTTTTTTTCTTAGTATATTGTTATCCAAGCAACAGAAATACTTGAAACGCTTCTCAAATCAAGATCATAAACCATCAAATCATGCAGATCTACCAACAATTTAAATGGGAAGCCAGAATAATTCAAAGACAGCAGAACTTAATGAAATAAAAAGCATGGTCATGGTTAGTTTGGAGTTCAGCTGAGCAGATGTTAGGGTGCTGCAAAACACATCAAATGAAGTCAAGATAAAATAACATTAGCATCTACACTATTACTTACTCTTTAAATCTCTGCTTCTGTTGATACCTTCTGAAAACAAGAAAAATACCTTGAAACAGAGCAGCTTTCATTTAACACAATCTACAGTAGGTGGTTTAAAAATAACACACCTTGTTCTCTTAGTATTTATGGTGGTACACTTAGATAGTATCACAATAAAAACTAACAAATATGTCTTTAAGTATACATATACATTAAAAGTACTCCACAGTAGTGTCACTCCGGTCTCTTGAAGGAAGTATTGTGGTTGTTATTGTCTGGAAGGCACTCACTGGATTTGATGGGAGGTTTGAGCTCTTCTGTATCGACTGTGCTGGTGTCCACATGGACAAGCAAATGAGTGAGACGACGCACGCGGGAGTTGAAGATGGAGGCTGAGCTCTTACATCTCTTGGAGGATTCAGTATTCTCCAAATATTCATTCATCAACCAAGACAGAGGGCTGAGAGTAGATGTCTCTATTATAAAAGTAGATGATCAGGAATTCAGTCGAAATAGACCACCCAGTTTATACGGCATAATAAACGGATACATTTTTGGATAAACTATCCCTTAATTCTATTGTGGTATAATATATTTTAAATAAACAGCATGTAAAAACGAAAAAAAAAAAAAAAGGTGTTTGTCTGGTCCCTTTCATTTTAAGTGGGTGGTGCTTGGGCAGAAGGAGCGGGAAGTTGGACCATACTTGAGCCAGGTAAGTGCTGGTTACCCGAGATAGTGATGCTCTGCACGATGGGAGTGATGAGGGCTTCCCAGCAGGTCCGGCCTAAAGCCTCCGCAGCCTCGGCATCAGGCAGAAAGCGGTCAGCAAACATCTGCTCATGTTTCAGGGCACTGTTTAATCTGAAGCACAGAGAGACGCATAAAAAAAGAAGAAAAGTTGAATTGACAAAAAATTTAAACGCACAATATTAACTTAATTTACTAAACTTTTGTACCAAAAATAAATAAATAAATAAAAATCACATTTGCACTCGTGTGGTATTATTCACGCTGCTGGTGTGACATCACTTATCACATGATGTAAATATAGACATACAAGGTCATTTTTTGCCCAAATATCTTGACTTTTTAACTTTTTTTCAACAGTCAACTGTATGAAATGTAAGGTCTGGGGGCAGGGACAATGCGTTCAAATATTTCAATTGTTTTATTTTTTTAATCTAATTAGGTTGATGCATTAACCAGACAGCCCTAGTTTTAAAAGGATCACACGATTCAAGAATTTCAAGTTCTCTTTTTTTCTTTGGAGTGTAACAAGCCGTTAGTGGAGCTAATCCCTGAAGTAGCAAAGATTAAAGTCTCAAAACCAAAGAGAGATTCTTTATAAAAGTTTGAACTTGTCCACACCCCCCTTAAACTATTTGTTTTAACCAAGGGGCAACCTCCCGCTCCCTCTAGTGAAACCAACACGGAAGTGATTAAAACTGCAATTCATCGACTAGCCG
>JAUCMT010000186.1:0-15885 GCA_032357475.1 Enteromius thamalakanensis
GATGTATACCTAGCCGAATTACACTGTAGCTCTAGGAAACACATTGTGAAAAAGAATATCACATACATCGCATTCAGACTCTAGACTTATCACAGAGGATGTGAGAGAAAAACACAGACACGGCAGATTCAGATGGGATTGAAATCACCAAGTACTTCTGTGAAACAAAACAACCCCCTGTAAAACTAGTCCCGTCTGAATAGGGTTTTTTTTTGTCATTATTTAGGTAGCACACATATTCTGAATGCCTTTGGCAGAATTCAAATGAGATTAATCTAGATTAAAAAAAATCTATCTATGCCCACCCCTAGTTTATACATATAATAAACAGCAAATATGCTAGCAATATGCATGCGAACTAGTTAATAGTGAGAACTGATCCCTAAAGTGAAGTGTTACATGCATCTGAAGACTTCAAAATTGAATGAAATATACAAATAAATGCATAAAAACCGAATACGGCTAAGGTGTAACTGAGAGCTCTCTTAATCTCCTGAGGTGTGAGCTATAAACATAAAAAACTCAATTTAATCTTCAGGATTAAAAATCACCATAAAACCAAGTCCTGACACATGGCATGATGTGTATGTATAAATTCCTGCACAAACATACACGTAAGACTCATTCCTTCAGTAAGCGAGTCCACCGTGACATTCAGCGCGGCGTTCCTCGCCAACTCCCTGCTCTCTCTAAACCGGATTAAAGGTGCAGTTTGTCGACATTATTCTTTCCCTTTTTGATGTGAAGTACTTTACAGCTCAAACGGCTGGATGTCTTCAGAGCGCACGCCTCAGCCGCACAAAGGCACTGCGCTTTATTATTATTTATGAGGTGGAACATTGTCAAGTGCTTCTTGTGCTTTAAAATGACCTTCATTTAGTTCGAGGCCATAAACCTTGACCGTCTTATCACGAGGCAGACTCCACACATGACACCACTACAGATTACAAACTGCAGCTTGTGCTGCCTAGAGATGAGCACCTGACATAAACATCCTGAAAATGAGACTTGGGTACGAAAACTAAAACTAGAACTAACCTAAAACTAAAATTGTGTCATCATTTATTCTCCCTCACACCTGTGAGTTTGTTTCTGCTGTTGAACAAAAGAAGATATTTTGAAGAATGTTGTTACCAAGAATTTATTTTTTTTTAAACACTCAGGGGTGGTTTCTCAGACAGGTATTAGATTAAGCCAGGACTAGGTCTTTGTTAATTTAAGACATCTAAGTAGTTTTTAGAGACATGTCTTACAAAAATCATTACCTGGGAGCATTTTAAGACAAAATAATGGAAGTGATGTCTTTTAAGTGCAAGCATTTTCCATTTTAGACAGCTCTAACATTTATTTTAATCTAGGACTAGTCTTAAACCCTGTCCCTCAGTGTTTATATACACTTTTATCAATACTGTAATTCACTTTCTCCTTTAATTTCAGCCATCGTAAAGAAAATGTTACTTTAATCTTAAATATTACATAAACATTATATTTTTGTTACAACAGCAGCAATAACACTATTAATAACGGTAAGCTAAATAAATGATCATAGTCTAATGCTTTCAAATGAATAACAAACATAAATGACAGGGCATCTATATACACCATTTATCTGTGAATTTGATATTACAAAAACCTGAATCCAAATATCATTGCTGGAGAATCAGTAAAATATCAGTATATCTGATTATCAGTTGATTTCTAGGGCAAGGCCTCTTGATCTGCTTTTGGTTTTTAACATTTTATCATGTGCATGTTTTTATATGTACTAAACACACTGCTTTGTAGTACAAATGAGTCAGAGGTTTTGCACATTCAAAGAGACTAGCTTCCATCCATATCAAGGTGAACTGGATTCAAACATCACTTTATAAATGATCCTGTGAACAATGTCTTTGTAGAAGCAGCAGATGCACTGACTGTCAGTACAGACAACAGGAACATGCACCTCACCTTTGAAAAAGCAGTCTTTGCTGTGGACCACATAGATTCTCCTCCGCTGCAGGCAAGCAGTGCGGTAAAGCTCGCAGTGGTTCTCATAAAAATGTCCGTCAGAGCCACACACGGGCACGAAAGAAGTGTGACAGCTTTCCTGGCACACGCACTCGGCTCGCCCCGTTACTTCCCTGACCACACACTCCCGACCCCGGCCACAGTATGTCCTCCTGCACGGACCCCCATCTGCAGAGAGAAGAGGTTAAATGTTAAAAATACAATCAATTTTCATCGGCCTGGTAAACAACGTCGTCAATCCCTGCTTGCCTTCACAAACCTGTCATGACATCAAAACCATGCAATGTAAAAAATAACCATGATTTTAATGGAAAAGACAAAAACTGCTACGGTAAAAACAAACAAACAAAGACTTAATTGGCTAAGAGTAAGTTTCCTTATTATACTGTAATAGATTCAAACTTACTTTTGATAAAAAAACAAACAAACAAACAAAAGGTGTGTGAGGTGTGTGTTGTATTTGCTCCCTCAGCTTGCTGCTTGTGAATTTTGATTCTTCATGTATATTATAAATGTACAAAACTGATATTAGCAATTCAATAGGTTGGTGGTCTGAGGGGGGCTTTAAGTCCTGGAGCAGTTTAGATTTGATTTTGTTTCCTTTTTCTTAAAAACATGTAAATGTCTAAAGTCTGATAACTCAGTTTTCAGCACAAACTCTGCTACAGAAATGTCAACAACGTGTGCTATTGAAATTGATAAAGATGAAGTACCCACACCCAAACAGAAAATGCACATTTTGATGTGTTTATGCTTTTTTTTATACATATATATTTCTAAAAAATACATAAGAACTTTAGTTGTGTGAGTGCGTATATAAAACAAAATGCCCAATTAACCATAATCCTTAATTTGCTTATTAAATGAAACCCCACTATAAATTTTCCATAGAAAAAATCTGAAGGTTAATTAGTCTTCTAGGTCGTGGATGTATCACTATATATACCATGCATTTCTCAGAATTTCTTCTTTTGATCTCACATTATGAAATGAAACCTGAAAACAATGAGTGACTATCTTCTGTACCATAAATGTCGTAAAACAAAGACAGAACGGCATGTGTTTGGACACACTTTGGTTCACTCTATCCCAGAGAGTATGTAAAGTTTCTCAGCCAAGTGTAAAATCTTGCTCCCTGATGATTCTTCGAGCTGGCAGAGCAAAAGCTGCTGAGTTCTGGACACTCTTTCCAGAGCCGCAGGAGAAAACTCCTGCTGGAGTAAGACGCTGGATTTGGACTAGTGCATTGTCCATGCCAGTTTTAGTACTTTATTCGGGTGACAGCTGCTAGGACGAAATGATTCCCAATTAATTCCTGACCGCTGACTGAGAGCAATGAGAATGACATTAAACTCAGATCGCCATCACCGACTTTCTACGCTAATACACAGTATACTACATATGCATTTTAATGGTATGAATGTGTTAAGATTATGTGGCATTAGGTAAAACAATATAGGCTCTCTGTAAACTGTTGGGATCTTGTGACTCAGGTTGCATCATGTTTGTAGGCACTTTGGAATTTCCAGCAAAACTAACAATAATGTGACATGAACTAAAGTTTTACTTTACAGTAAGACATTTACAAAACATTTTCATATAACCTGATCTTCATATCCTAGTGAATTTTGGAAAAATTAATATTTTGACCTATATAATGTATTTTTGGCTATTGCAAAAAAATACCCCCAGCAACTTAACACTATATAAATACAAACTTTTGGTCATATCAAACGTATAAGTACTCAGTTTATATGAAGCGATTTGTAACAGACAATGCAATAGTAATAAAAACACATATGTTGCAGAATTGTCCAATAAGGTCAAACAGAGCACTGCATCATCATCAGACGAGCAGCACTAGACAACTAACAGAACCCATTAAACCCGTGATTCTGTCTACGCTGGATGGCACAGACTGAAAATCAAATCCCTGACAGTAAACCGATGTCCCGTTCTGTTTCTGATATACTCCAAGTGTTCATGCTGACATTAAAAGAGAAATGGATTTGCGACACAACAAGTCTTGCGTCCGATGTAGATAAGGAGTTAATATCACAAGAAAGGAAGTAAGTTCAACGTCTCTCTGAGGCTTGATGGTTTTGTTAATGAAGTAATGTAAAGTAAAGTAATGTTTGCATGTCTTTAGTATTTCCTCTCCTCCTCGTACAAGCATGAATCAGTGGGTGGGGCTAAAGGGGAAGACAGGAAAGTCTTGCATCGCAGCATGGTGTCATAATGAGATAATTTTTAGCTTGGTTTCAGTCAAAGCTGTTTTTAAAATAGTGAGGCAGTTTTGAATCTTAGAGGACTTGTTTCATGTCAAAAGATCAAGGTGCATTAGATTTCTCAGTTCATGACTCTGGACACGTACAAATATTTTCTGCTAAGTTCATTTAAGTATACAGTTTATTAAAAAAAAGTGTTGTTATGGTATGTGTAACTCAAACAATATGTATCCAGAGTAGAAGTTAATAAAGGTTTCATCGTACACTTCTGTGATGTTTTCTCCATGAAACAATAAGACTGTATGCTTTATCACTGGAGATTTGGTTTATTTGCTCAGTTTCTACACTTAGAATGAGTTTTATTTATGATACTATATCTGAAGATTTTATCTTATGTGTGGATTATGTTTGGTATTCAGTGCTGTGCTGATTGGACTCTGCTGTGACTCTTCAGTTTCAACAGCTCTGATAACTATAAGGCAACAAGACATGCAGCCAAAGTTAACTTTATTTTAAGAAAATCACATACACGGTCATGCTTTCAGATTCTTGTACAATGACACAAATGCTAACCTTTGACGCTCTGTGTTATGGGTTTTGAATGAGAATGGCAAACGTTAATAATAAAATCTGATCAACAGGGCACAACATACGTGCCTCTCCTCGAGATCCCAGCCTGTGTCGTTTGGTTTACTAATTATTTACCGCACATCCATAAAGCAACGGCAGACACGAACACCCGGCCCAACATCGTGACCTTCTTCCTCCATGTCAAGGTTGCAGACGATTACTGGATCATTTGTATTCCCTGAGCATTGAAGATTAGGCGCTTAGCTGAGCTTTGCTTCTTTGAAAATGATTTGCTCTTCTTGGGACGCCTGCTGTCCGACCATCTCTCGCCTTTCCTAGCTCTTTCTCTGCTCCAAGTCGAACAATCCGGTCCAAAACACAAATGCTCCTTTTACAGCACTATTAGCAATTCTGCAGAGACGCCGTCCTCTTTGCAATCATGGCATGCGCTCGCTGACAATTCCCAACTGCACTCCGCTCTGATTTACTTAAGGAGCTAAAGAGTTGATTTGTAATCCATTCAGTGTGGGCAGCGAGACAATGGTGATGCATGAGACTTAAAGGTTCCTCCGAAAGCTCTCGACTCTCCCAAGCCGCTCGGCAGACAAGCTAATGCGTTTGTTTATCACGGACCATTCTTGGGACTGTTAAGAAGCTGCAAGCCATTGCTGGTCCATCAGCAATCGCTCCAGGCCTGGAGGACAGATGCTCAAACATTTCACCCAGGGAATCGCAGAGGGAGTGTTTGCAAGTATTGTTCATCAGCCTTGGATTGTTTTGGATCTGATCCCATTGTCATCAAGTTAATGTGTAAATGTGACTAATTGAATCCTTTCACGGGGAGTCGCTCAGACAAGAGCGTCAGTGGTGTAATCCCTGAAAGCTCACATTATACGAACAACTTCTTCTCTGACATTAACCATAGACCACCCTCCATCCTCCAGGGCACAGTAAAGTTCTACCAGAAAGAAGTCGGCTTGCCAAGTTTCTCAAATGATGATCCCCCTACCCCCCCTTTGTAACCACATCTCAACTAATTCTCCTTTATTTGCAACTACATGTCTACTAACTCTCAGAGTAGACTGTTAGGGTAGGTTTAGGGTTAGAAGAATACGTTGAGATATTTCTGGCAAAGTTTCTGATAGTCAGTATGTTGTGAACCCATAAAAATAAAGTGTTAGAAGATATTAAGTAGACACACTACTAATGCTTCAATGACTGCTAGTTGACATTTAGCTGCAAAGATACTCACTAGTAGAATATATAAAGTTGACTATCGAAAATAAGTGTTTAGTTTTGATACGTGGTGGATTAAGGGATCTAGAATATGTTCATGAGGAATAACAAGCCGTTCACAAAAAGTGCATCTTTATGTCTAAAAACCAACCTGATCACATTAAAATATGTACCTTCGTACACTTTTCGCACGGCACCATTTTTACGTAGCTTGCAAAGCGTTTTGCCATAGTTTCAAAAAGAAATGTCCACTGATGTCCAATTAAAATATCCACTGTTGCTAAAAGTTAATGCTCTACCGTTTTGGAAATATGCCCTACACCAAATCCAACCCTAAACCTGATAGTGTTAACAAATGAGGAACTGATAAAAAAATTATTGATGCAAACATTTCATTTCAACTTCCTTTTACACAGATCTGAACTGTTTTGTACTCTGTGAGCTTCCAGACAAACCTATGAAAACACTTAGATGTGAAGTTGGATATGTGTGATGCTAACATTCAAAAATATCATTTTTCAAATATCCCAGCATATTAATATTGTTTTATTGTTTATTAATTGAAACTCTATCCAATTTGTGCGGAAATTAATAAACGTGTTAGTGTTTTACTGCCTCTAGTGTTTGGCAGGGATTGTGGGTGGGGTTAGTGAATAACCAGCACTCTCTGCACCTTCAATACCACGACTGAGGTGAGACCCTTTAACAAGGCACCGTTCCCCCAACTGCCCCCCTGGGCGCCGCAGCAATAGCTGCCCACTGCTCCGGGAGTGTGTTCATGGTGTGTGTGTGTGTGTGTGGTTGTTCACTTCTCACTGCTGTGTGTGTGCACTTAGATGGGTTAAACAAAAAGCACAAATTCCTAGTATGGGAAACCATACCTGGCCACTTCCTTTGCTTTCCTTCATATCTTTTGAAATGTACTTGTTGGTACTTGTCGTCTCGCTAAAAAGTGCACCCATTTACATTAATGCCTTGAGACCAGGTAGCTAAAAACAAGAGATGTATTTTTCCCCCCTCTGCAATGTTTCTATGAAATTAAACATTTACAACTTGCTATTGTAAACAAAACAGGCTCTACTGATTGGTCCATGGTTTTGGAACTGACATTGAGTGACACTGTATATAAAAGTTTAAATACTTTTAAAAACAGATTACTCATGAGAAAGATGTTGCAATATTCATATACATCCTAGCATGTTTGCATAGAAAGACAACAGAAAATAGTGCATTAATGGGAAAAATGTGTTCTGTGTGAATGGACCCTAAGAAAGTTCTGTGTACTTAATGTGTGCTAAGTAAGAAATAATTGACGACGGGCCATTGAATTAGAGAGAGAGAGCTTCTAAGGATTAGGCTACCTCTGTGTGTCTCTCAACAGTGTTCTGAAGCACCGTCTCTAAACAGTAAGTCTGCTTTAAGATGCAGCGCTGTTATTACCTCGCTAGTGAGAAGTCATGTGTAGCCTTTAAGTTGCTACACTAGGCTAACTGATCAAATCGTCAGGGCAGCTCTGAAAACACGTTTTTGTGTGAGTGTGTAACCGTAGTGTGCGTGTGCAAGGACGTGTGGTTATTACAGTTAACTATGTGAAGTGTTATGGAACTGTAATGCAGTCAAGAGAGCTGCCTGGAACTACGTTCGCCGTGCATTTCCCTGAAAATAATTGCACAATAACGTTCCTCAGCCAATCAGATTCAAGCATTCAACAGCCCCGTAGTATGTACTAAACCGCCAATATACTAGTAATATGCACACTATTAGGCAACAAGTAAATAGTGAGCATTGGCCCCTAAACTGAAGTGTTAACAAACATTCTTTAAGGAATTGCTGTGAATGTTAAATTTTAGAAATGTTCTAAAACAACTATTCCCTTCAAAAAGAAGTCACACAGGCAGATTCAGAACAAGCAAACAGGAACAGAGGCTAGGTTGAATCAAGGTAAAAAACAAGGCGATGGTTAAGGTAGGCAGCGAACAATCACAAGGAGAGGAACAATCCGGGGTTGGTAACAGGAAAACAAAATAGAAAAACGCTAAGAAATGACAACAAGGTAAATCAAGACTTCGCGATGTGTTGGAATGTCAGACTAACTTTTATGTGTGTAGGTGTAGGTGTAACGATGAGCTGCAGGTGTGTGTGATTAGGAGTGAAGCATACTGGGAAATGGAGTCTGTGGGTGATAAGGTGAAAGTTTACGTGGTTCTGAGGTCTTATGACAAATATATAAAACAATAACTTATTGTTATAGCAATATTATTAACATGATAAATTAATAAATTCCGTGAATCCATAAAAAAAGTACAAAAAAAAACAACACAAATTTAATCCATCAAAGAGGCATATAGTCACCTTAATTATCAAAAACCTTTTATTAATGAGAATCTTTTTTTGTTTGGTTGGTTTTTCAATGGGACAGGACACATGTCAGAGAAATGTGCGTCTGGTTGTAATTATTTAAAATAAAGATGTTTAAAATAAATTATTTGTAGAGTTCAGTAATTAATTGCATGTATAATTACTTGCCTGATTCACTAAAAGAAATGCACAGGTCTATCCTGTTACATTGACACCAGAATAATGCCACTCTTTTCATCTCCATCACTTGCCATCATGATCACTAGAAAATTGCACAAAAACATGCCTTTCAGATAAATGCTCAGTTACTTAAACAGTATTGAGTTTTGTGAATAAATTGCAATCTGTAATCAGCCTGATCTACATATAAAGAAAGCATGTTTGCATAGAAATTAATGACATTGACTTAAATTTGAATACTCAAGGTGTTTTTGAGGGTGTGAATAAGATACAGCTGCTTGATTTGAATCACCACATTTTATCATTCAGTCATTTGCACCAATAAACACCAAAAAAATATGTGTATTAACATCATCTGCATATGAATGATATTTGTGGGTGTGGTGTGGATATTTTGGTTACATGACACTGCCCTCTCAAAGACACTGTGACAAATAAATAGAGAAAACTGATTTTTCTTGTCATCTAGTCTTTGGGGATATTGGGTTTTTTGTGAAACAGATGAGCGTGATTGTAAGGCAGCATATCATGCTTGAATCTCTCTCTGAGACCAGCCACAGCAAAATGGTGTTGACAGCCCAGGAGATTTCTGAATATCAATGCAGCGGTGCTGCTTTAAATCTGTTATCATGCACCTCTATGTTAAGATCGTTCGTGTTTTTGAGATTTTTCCTCAAATAATTTTTTTCAGGCTCTCAAAGAGAACAGAAGAATCAGCTGTTTATTTCACTTGGTCACATATGCAGAAAGTCATTCTCAGATCTGAAACACTTTAGACAGGTGAATTTATTACGCATTGTGAGTAAGGCTGTTGTATTTATTTTTTTAAACCCGCATTTTTATAAAATTACTGCAATATTCTTTTGGCTGGCTTTAAATTATACTTGCTATATGAACATGCTATCAAGCACAATAAGACACAAAAGAGAAGGTAATTAAGTACTGATATGCTGTTCCCAAATGTTTTTGTCAGCGTTTGTTTTTTTTTTCTCTTTGCTTTTTTTATTTTAATACCCATTTAATGATAAGTTTAAATCAAGTTAGATAAAAAGGTAATCTAAAAGTAGTTAGAATACATTACCTAAAATGACCGACCTACGTAGATTGCACTAACAGTTTTCATCGTGTTATCTGTAATCAGTAGTAATCTACCCAACTCTGTTTCTGAACATACAGGAAGACAGTTTTGTGCAGCATATGCCTCCAAATATATTTAACAAGTGAATTTGTTTTACATTTACAGCAGGTTGATTATTTTGACGATCTAAATTAGTTATTTACTAATGATTACATTTTTTCCCTCAATAATTTGCTGCTTATTAATAGTTAATAAGCTAGTTGTTAAGTTTAGGTATTACCGTAGGTAGGATAAAGGATGTAGTATAAGACATGTACTTAATTACTACTAATAAATGGCTAATTTTCTATTTGTATGCTAAAAAGCAACAAGTTAAGATTGTTAACATGAATTGGTCAAATGTTCTGATTTTATTTTTTTAATGTTTGTATTTTGCATGCAACAGTTACAAATTATCATGAGAGTGTGCCTGTTCAGATCTGAAACCATTAGACTCATCATTCATGTGCCGGGAATAATCTGATCTTTCACTGATGCACGAACTTCCTCACCGACGAGAGAACATAAAGAACAACAGAAGATACAGTAAGAGACATTTTTCAGAGCCGATGCCATTCATACAGTACTTCTAATAAGTCCATTCTACTAAATGTCCCGGATAAAATATGACTTCCAAATGAAGCAAGGTCACAGTGAATGTCAGAAAGAGTGATGAGCTACAAACTCAAGGGCCGTGACTGAGAGTGCGTGTGTGTGTGTGTGTGTGTGTGTGTGTTTGTGTTTGACAGGTTGAGTATTCTAAAGATTTGAGATGTAAACACACAAACTCAAAGCGAGTTCCATCAAGCCAACACCTCAACACTCAACGCACTGGGCGGTCCTGATAACACTTTATTGATCTTCAGATCGCCGCTCCATCTGTAAGTGCTGTGCAGCAGAGAGCAGTTACTTTGGTGAAATACTAGTTGTTGTACACAGCTGTGGTGACCAGATTTATCAAGCTACAAAATTTCCCAGATTGCAGTTCTTTTACAAATTCAACATCAGAATGACTTTGCGGCTTACAGCTCTGGTTTTTACTTCAAACATTAAGATTGCAAGAGTACTGACTTTTATTTTTTTTTACTGATTTATTGATTTATTTATAAGATTTATTATTAAAACAAGAACTAATGGCTTTGCTAGTGATATAATTTAAATTAACTTAATAATAAATAACTTATAATATAAACTTGTTAAGTTTGTTTTCCTTAAAATATGCAGGCCTACATCAAGTTACAGTGTTGCGTATGATGTTTACAAACACATTTTGGGAGGAGCACGCACAGGTTTCAATAGCCCACTCATCACTTATCATCTAATCTCCCTATCAGATCTCACGACACTCCCTATAAATACCCAAAACCATTTCTCTCAGTATCTCGATCTAAGCATCCCTTCAGCGCCCCAGCTCCTCCTTTCTCTTGTTTCTCTGGGGGGGCACGCAGGGTTCGGACGGGGCCGCCTGTACCTTTCCTCTCCATGCCTGCTAGGGTTGATAACAATGAGTGTTCTCCTTGGACAGCACTCCAAACTTGCCTCGCTTTTATTTTGTTACCGGCAAGATCAAACTCGTGAAGTATCCTTCACAGAAAAAGATCCCAGAATACACTTTTGGAAAAACTGAGAAAATCATGTCAAGAAAAAACTTGATTTGATACTGAAAGTATGAATAAAATGATTCAATCATATCTGAAAAATACATGAATAAGTTTCTCAGCTTTTTTGTGTGAAATGTAGCTTTGTTTTATTAGTTAATTTTATTAGTAACGGACAGATGAGTTATGTTACTGTATCTCTTACTGTATAACAGTCTGCAGGTAACAGTAGAGTATGGCACTGGCAACAACGTCAAGGCTTCGGTTCCTAACAAATCAGTAATTTGCTTTTATCATAAGGAAAAATGTTCCTAGACCTATATATTTTATGTCATAAAATAGTTATATAGTTAAACTAGAACCATAAAAAACATACTTATAAAATAAATGTTGATAGAAGAAAAAAAAATAGATAGATAGCATAAAATAAAACAAAGTGTACATTTGAATAAATTTAAATAAGTAAATAAATAGATAAATAAAAAACATATAGGAAATTTAAAAATACCAAAAAATGACAAACATGAAACATTACTAATACTTCAAGTAAAATGAAAATAAATAAATCAATAAATGTAAGAAAAACTAATTAAAATATAAATCAAAGCTATACTAGTAACAATAACACTAAAATTTACAGCTGTGAGAAAATGTATCAAAATGAAATGATGAAGACGTGAAAGTTGCGATCTTCATATAACAAAAAGCTTGAAATGTTTTTTTTAATAAAAGTCAACCCCAAAGGACACAAACACTGAAGAATCGATCGTATATTTAGTTTGCTTTGCTCTTATTTTATTGAAGTAAAACCCTGCTTGCTATTGTATGTGCTCAAACACAAACTATATACTGAATATTATATTTGATAAACAGTAGAGATTTAATAACTCACTCTGCTCTTAACCTCAGTGTCTGTAGACGTTTGATTATATTTTCTGCATGGTTATTTATGTGTCCTTGTAAACCGGCTGGTGGCTTAATATCAATTCATCTGCAGCAGCGCTGATGCAGCAGCTCCTCTATCTACTCGCAGACCACCATCCCACGCAGACTGAGACCAAAGGCACCTTCCCGTCGCACCTCTGACCCGGCATCAGCTCGTGATGATGCGCTTCCTTTCCATAATATTAATATCATAATGCAGACTCTAAATGCTGCAGAGTCTAGATAATCACTGTAGTCAAATTAGACTGAATAAGGAGTTGCAGACTATTAATCACGTCGATGAGTCATTTATCAATATCAAGTTATACGCAAAGGAATTTAACCAAAGAAACCTCAGAGACTTTACTCAAATCAGTTAATTCACTTAAACACTCGTGCCACACAACATCATGTTTGCTAATTATTTTTCAGTGACTGAACATAGCAAGAAATTAGGTTGTTTAACTTACTGTAGTATACTTGCTCGAACTCACTAAAATTAGTAGTCAGTCAAACTAATTTAGTATACAAGAATAAATTCTAGTAATTTAATAATCAGAAATATGAATGTGGTTTTATGTTTTTTTGTTTGTTTGTTTGTTTGTTTTGCTGCGCAGGAACACCAGCTGTGTTAGTATTAATTGCAATAATTTAACAAACAGTACATGGTGACATATGAAGTACATTTTTCTCCAAAAAGGAACATGATTACAAATGTGATTTAGTTTTTTTTTAACAGCAAACAAAAAGTTAATTTCAGAGACACCATATTCGACACCTATTTCGCCAACTATAATAATTCCAAACACAGGTACAGCAATGTTTTGTGTTTTCGAGCAACATGAAAGTGATTCAGTCCTGAATGAATCAACCAATGAAATGATTCAATTCAATCACAATGACTCAATCTTAAGAAGGGATATGCTGCCACCCACTGGCGGTTTTAATTTTACATTTTCATGTTTTAAATCACTTCAAATATCAGTAAATAATGTTTTATGTGTAATATATCGAAACATTAGGTATGCATTTGCAGTTGCAGTTCAGTGCATTCATGTCCTGCATTAAAGAGTGTGTAAATACATCCAAATGGCACTTCAGATGCAGATTCATTTACTGATTTTCACTTTCAAAGTATGTCTCATACACATTAATTTAAAAAAATGGCTTTATAAAAGTAAAATACCCATAAAATGTAAATATTAGTTTAATCTCATTGACAAAGTTTCATTTCTGCCATTTTTAATTAAAATTATAAAAACATAATATTCATGTTTAATAATTTTAGACACTCAATTTTACTGAAGGCTACCGGGATAATTATAACTTGAGTTTATTAAAATCATAAGCACAAACAAGCTGTATCATCTCAATTTCCAGTTTGAAATGTGGATCATTCACTGAAACTTTAATCTGATTCTCATAATTAAGATTCTGTTAGCTTAAAAATTAATTCATACTTCTTCAACTAGTATTATCCAATTTATGAGCCTTAAAACATCTTAAAATGCATACATTTAAGTCAGGAATATGTACATTTTCTCCGGGGAGCATTCCCATGAACCCTCCTAACAATCTCTATTTTGGGACCTCTGTATTAGAAATATCTGCGTACAGCCCTGAGTACAGCATTGTTACTTATCAGGGCAAAAAAATCTTATTCAGCAGTAGGCAGACGAACTCAAAGCTTTAGGTTGTTTGGAGTCTAATCCTCTAATTGTCTATAAAAACTATTATGTCCTGAAAGAGAAACAATTTTGCTTTAAATAGTATTTTGGCTTGCCACCAGAGTGCTGATGTGCAAAACACATACTGGATGGCTTTACTCACTGCAGACATTGTTGTTGATTTCATTCGTTTTTGGAAATGAGTTGCATATTGTGTGTGTGTGTGTGTGTGTGTGTGTGTTGGAGAATAAATCATTTTGATTTCAAGCCAAATAATCAAATAAAAAGTTGAATCAAATTGAACCAAACCAGAGAAAAACTAGGATTTGAGAAAAATCATTGATACAGTATTAATACACTGTGCTAAAATTTCTAGAAAAAAAGTTTCAATAAGTTTCAATCGTTTAAAATCCTGATAACAGAGCTGCTATTTTGTTTTCCCCTATGAACGAATAAACATAACAATATACTAACTGCTACTTTTTCAACATGCTTAGAACAACTTGCAGACTACTATAAATTTTGTTTTCAATTTAATAAAAAATTGTTTAATAAAAATAAAAAACAGAAATATTAATGCCCATTTAAAACGTATAAATCTTAGTTTGTGAAATAAATTTGATGTTGAACCAAAACATTCATATCTAAAGCAACATTTTTTTTTTCATTTATTTTACAAATTTTCAGCCCAAATTGAAGTGTCATTAATCTGTGATTAATATGATGAATTAATTAATAGACCATGTAATCTATGAAAAATGTATAAATTAAAAATGTATACATTAAAATAATTTAACAGCAAGTTGCTATTTTTTATATATAATAATAACTACCATTGTTATTATTATTATTCTTTTCAAACAAAATGTGCAAATAGAAGGTCATGTAAGAAGACCAGGCACAAAGAAAATAAAACTTGTTGCTGGATTTTCATTGGTATGTTTAGAATGGCAGTAAAAGCTGGCATCAGCACTGTTCATGTTATTAAAGCCATTATTTTCACATATGTTAATGAGGCGCGCTCCACATACTGTCCGCACACATTAATGTTGTCGCAGTCCCTCGTAAATGACATTTCCCCAAGCGCTTAAGAGAGAACTCACAATAATTAATAACAGCGGACAGCGGTTCATAGGTACCGTGATCCCTAGCATATCTTTTCTCATTATTCTCTGTGCTCCTGTAATAATTATGTTACAGAATTCCTCTAGTGATATCGTCTCCATTCCTGCACCGTTACTAAAAATATGTGGAGACGGAGTACAGAAGCCCAGAAGCTACGACAGCTTCCTATAATTATAACTCTAAATAAATAACCTCCACAGACACTGAACAGATTTTGAGGGGGTGGCTCGTCTCTGTATAGAAGAGAGTTGGAGAGAATGTAATTGATTTTCATTATATTAATCACAGAATCGTTATAAGACGATACAGATGAAAGGCGACGCTATGTGCAATGCTTTGTAAGCCCATGCACATGATGAGAAATGGCTGTGAAGGACTGGCAGAGGTTTGTTGTTCTGTAAACAAGTCCAGAGAGCAGCTGTGTCCCAGTCTTACTGTCTCGCTCCTAAATTAACAGCGCTGCAATTCTTTTTACAGACATCAGCAAACTATAAATTGGCCCAAAGTTTGTTTTGGTGTCTGATCTTATAAACATAGATTATATTAATGCATAACCTGGTTGTACTGGTGGATGGGCAGCTGTGGGATGTAGTCCAACAAAGTCATCTCATATTACTTCAACAATTTTTACTTTCTGAGGAGTGGGTGATAAAATTTCCTATCATGATAGGAGTAGTGCATAATTCAACATGCTTCGTGACCCTACAAAATGAAGAGGATGATTAGCCCAGAGAAAATCCTCCACCGCCTCCTCAACGGTCTCCATCATCTTCCTAATCAATAAATACCTTTCAAGGCTGACTTTTCCAAAACACTTCTTTATTTGCTGCTAAGAAGAAACCCCAGAAGATATGTGAAGTATAGCTCCATTG
>JAUCMT010000187.1:0-15858 GCA_032357475.1 Enteromius thamalakanensis
AAGTTAACATTAAACATTAAAAATAACAATATTTATAAATTAACTTTTTATTTATGAGTAAATTAACTTTTTAAATATTTTTTTTAAAAGGAAGTCAGTGTTGTGTTAATATATATATATATTTTTTGTTTTAAAAAAGAAAAAAATATAATATAATTATAAGAAGTGCCCTTTATTTTACTTGAGCCCCTGCCCCTCAGAATGTCTGTGCACGTCCCTGTATAATATATATATATATATATATACATGTGAAATAAAATATTCAATAACCCAGTACATTAAACATAAAAAAATAAATTCTAACCAAAGCACGGACCTCAGCATTTTTAACTGCACAGATACTGCATACAGGCTCTCAGTTTGAATATGCTCCATATGTAATAATAGCGAAAGCGTCTTAAATAGTTATATAGGAAGTATGTATGTCGCTGCTTGACATGTTGTGATGTCACTCATAACAGCAGCTGTGTGCGTGACGTCTGTGCGGTGCAGATGTGATGAAGTGATGCTGCAGGACCACCTGTAGGCTGCGTGACTGTGAAGACTTCATCACATTCACGCAGCAGACAGATCTGTATTGTATTCCATCACACTTGAAGAAGTGCTCAAGGACAGACTAAACGCATCAGATACATTTTTTTTTTTTATTTTACTACTAACTGCCGCCGACAAACGTGATTAAACACCAACGAACGATTCGAACAGAACGAAGCGTCCGACATTGTGACGAAGCGAGCAGGACAATGAGGGAACGATACATTGTATCACAGGTGCATTCCAGAGTGCTGACGTAACGCCTCCGATGCTCTCTATTGTCTGCTGTCATCTACAGGAGCGTATGTCTGCTTACCTGCATCATTCACCAGTTTAAAGCTCTGCGATTTCCTGCTCCGCTTCCTCTCCACAAACTCCATTTTAAGGGCAGAGCGGTGAAGAGGCAGAATCCAGCCCAGTTCATCAGCGCACAGGCTCTTTAATCACTGACAAACTCATTAAGTCCAGCTGATGAAGAGTGAAGCAAACCTGAGCTTAAATAATAAGCGCGGGTCTCTCTGGACTGATGATGATGATGGTGGTGGTGGTGAGGAGGAGGAGGAGGATGATGGACAGGACGCGTTTACATTCTCCTGCGGGGCTGCTCGTTTATGATGTAAATAAATAAACCTCTTAATTCTTTCAGAATTCGTCACGTCTATTCCGTTGCGCCACCTGATGGTCGCTAATATTTGTGGGGCGCAAATACGAGGGTCCAGATATACATTGGACAGACTGGAGGAAAATGACTCAGTCAATCACTGGCTTTGTGTTGTTTGGAGGATAAGAAACTTTTCTGACAGTTTTGGCAGTCCGTGACTACGGTCACAATGGAGTATTAGCCTACGCTGAAAAGTAAAAAAGAAAAAAAACACACACAAAGACTATTTTTGATTTAATTACGGAGGGCGCGAAGTAAAAGAAGAAATTAAAAAAGAGGAAAAAAGAACATAATTGAATATAATAATTTATAATATCATACATGGCCTAAATAAATTAAAATTAAATTGTACATATTTAAAATAAATCTGAAATATCATCATAAAAATAAATAGGGACCAAATAAATAAAAATAAATCACATAAAATAATCAATTAATTTCTTAAATAATTAATAAGTTAAATGCCACTGATATTCGTCCAATAAAAATGCAACATATGTTACATATACGAAATAAAGATGCTTCGTTAAACAAAGAAACAAATATAAACTCTGCTCTTTCTATTGTAATTTATTTTGCGAATATAATGCAAGTCCGTGCACTCATCAAACTTTTTCCAGCGTCAGTCTTACGCTCGTCCACTTGATGGCAGTAATGAGTCAGATTGCTCTCAGCAGCCAGACGACTAGCAACGAGAAACGGTGAACGGAAGCGTCTAAACCGTTTCCCGTTGGATGTTTATGTAAAAAAGAGGCACATTTTCTTTTGATAAAGAGTTTTCTTATTTTTGGGGGATTATGGACATCCTCAAAGCAGAGATCGCAAGGAAAAGAAAACTCATTGAGGAGAAAGAGCTCATAGATGTGAGTAGCGACTGTTCTAGAATTACGTACTGTTTACACGTTAACGTTACATTGATTTGTGTAGTGCTGAAACTCGCTCTTGTTGTTGTTTCTCCAGGACTCAAAGAAATATTTCAAACGGGCTGATCTTGCGCGTAAGGAAGAAGAGGATTATTACAGGAGATGTGGATACAAGGTATAAACACCTTCAGACAACTTTACATAATTATACACTCATATATTTAACTTAAACATTCAATGACCATTCTTAAGAGGTTGAACACGGCTGCTCGAAAACACAATTAACCACATATAATGTATTTGTTGCGTAATCTGAATCATACATGTGTCTTTTAGCTGCCACGAACCCCAATGTAATCAAACCCCAGCTTTAGACGACATACAGGGACGTATACTTCTCTGCCAATCATCTGCTGTGGCTACAAAAGAAATGCACTGTCCCGTTACAGAGTGTTTATTATGCAAGTCTCACATCCCCAGGCTGTCCAAGATGTAGATGACAATTTTTTTCCCTTCATCTGTGCAGATTTTGAAGAAATATAGCATTGCATCACTTGCTCAGCAATGGATTCTTTGGAGTGAATGGGTGCCGTCAGAAATGAAAAGTCCTAACAGCTGTAATCCACATGACTCCAGTATATCAATTAATGTCTTGTGAAGTGAAATGCTGTGTTTGTAAGAAACAAATTCATAATTAAGATATTTTTCCAACTAAAATATGAGTCAGCTATATTTTATTAGCATTAATTTAGATTTGTATTAGTCCCTTCTGGCCATAATCCACAATAACAGTCATTCCAGTGGAAAAAGTCCATCTATTTACATTTTTGTTTGCATATTTCTCTCCTGATTCAGTCTATTTGTTTTTTTCACTGAAGAAAGCAATAATATGGATTATAAAGTGACGTTATGATGGATTTCTTTCTTACAAATGCATTGCTTTCACAAGAATGATGGACTGCAGTGGTGTGGATTACTGTTTTATCAGATGTTTTTGACTCTCAATCTGACGGCACCCATTCACTGCAGAGGATCCATTGGTGAGCAAGTAATGTAATGCTGCGTTTCTCATTTTTGGGTTAACTTTTCCGTTCAGAAGTTTCTTTCTCTCCAGTTCTCTTCTCATCCCGGAGTGGTGTCTTGTGTCTGCTGTGTATCTCTGCTCATATTCTCTTTCCTGCTGTCTGTCTGTGTGTGTGTGTTCTGTGAGTGTAGGTTTCTAATGAGCAGCCTGTGAGACAGGTAGGGCTCTGGCAGACAGAATGCATGCTGCCAGACAGATGTTTGACCGGGTTTCAGCATGACTAAAGAACATTTTTGTGTTTAATTGCCTTTGCTCCCAGTGTTGCACAAAGCTGGAGGCTTTGAATTTTCAACCCAGCCGCATAACAACCACAGTAATACGGTGACAGAGATGCCTACCCCGGAGCAAAGCACCAGTCGTTTGAACTATACATGCCTTGTCTGCTCTCTTATTTGTGCAGTGCTCTTTAGTTGTTTAAGTTTCCTTATTTGGTTTTAATATTGCATGCATGATGTGTTAAATTAAAACCGGTGTCAAGATATAGCATGGCCAGTCAAATAATATATGCAGTTCTTTGCTGTTCACCCATTGCATCTTGGGAGAGTTATGTGTGCTCATATTTCTGAGATTAGATGGGGATTTAATCACATTTAAAAAATGCATAGCTGCATGATTATATGGAGAATTATATGCTTATTATTTTGCAAGCAGCCCTTCTTTGCAGTGGTATCAGAATAATTTAAGTCATTAAAATATATGACCTTTTTGTCCAAGCTGGACAAGGCTGAGGAGGAGGCGCCTCCATCTACATCATCCAATCCTGTGTTAGAATTGGAGCTCACGGAGGAGAAGCTGCCAATGACGCTCTCTCGACAGGAGGTGGGTCAGCCAATCAGAGCTTGTTTTTTGTTCTTTGATGCTTAGATAATAAATCTTGTGGCTGTGTGCAGGTGATCAGACGTCTGAGGGAACGTGGCGAGCCCGTTCGTCTGTTTGGCGAATCGGATTATGATGCTTTCCAGAGACTCAGGAAGATTGAAATTCTAGCTCCAGAAGTAAACAAGGTAAGAACCACCTCTCATCTCACCATCTTCTCACTCATATCCCACAGTGCATGTTTATTTAATAGGGAAATGTTTCCCTGAAAGTAACGCTCTGTCAAGATGGACTTACCTTGTGTGTCTGTGTAGGGTCTGAGGAATGATCTGAAGGCCGCCATGGATAAGATCGATCAGCAGTATCTGAATGAGATTGTCGGTGGAACAGAAGGTACTGAAGTGGACACACAACACGATCTTAAAGTGCATGAAGAAAATACCACCATTGAGGAGCTGGAGGTAAACACACACACATCATTGACTTAAATTAAACATTTTTATTGTAAGAGCAGGTGCAGCCAATAACTAAGAAAATGTGGAAGGCTTCCAGTTATTTTACCTGGAAAACACAAAACAGCTCCTTTTGCTGCTTGATATTGCAGACAGATATTTTTTAATAGTTAATTAACAAACTAATAGTAATAGTAGCTAATAAATAATAATTCCTGCACATTTACAGAAAACAGCTCACCCACATAGCAAAATAATTACAGCACATCATGTGATCAATGTGTACTTCTATCAGGATACCACTAGGTGGCTCTATAATCTTTGTAATAGACCACGGTTTCCTAACAAGAGTTTGTGTTCATGAAACACTAGTAATTAGTCAAACATTAAAATTTTATAAATTAACAGAATAATTAACTAATTTAAAAGTAAAACGTTTAATTATTTAAAGAGGGTCCTTAAAAGTAAATCTGTTGGGTCTGAGTGGGTTGGTTGAGAAACAAGTTTAGGGAAACCCTGAGTTAGAATATCAGCACTGGTATAATAACTGTCTAAATCTCTATGGCTTTAATACATTGTATAACATAACATAAGATATGTTTATTAATAACCTGTATTAAACAGGCTTTGGGAGCATCTCTTGGCACTGGCAATGATGTTAGAGACATGGACATCATTAATAAAGTTTTAAGGGTATGTTTCTTTTTTATTATTAAGTTATTAAGTATTAATTAATTTTATTTTCAATCCCTTTTGGAGTATTTAAATATTGTACTGACATTGGATAGTAATGCATTTAAACAATATTCTAAATATTTTAAATATTTTTAAAAATATGAATAATTTAATGTGCATTTTATTTGTATATATTTTGAATGCATTGTGTGCAAGGCACTTGATGTAAACTAAAGTTTATTTTTATTCTTTTAGTTTTTGCTGGGCGTGTGGGCTAAGGATCTAAACAGCCGAGAGGACCAAGTGAAGCGCGGTGTCCAGGGCAAACTCGCCAGTGCCACCCAGAAACAGACTGAATCATATTTGGAACCTCTGTTCAGAAAACTACGCAAGAAGGTATGCTGATCTACAACCTTTTTGTTATAGTATTATTATTATTATTATTATTATATAGAGACTCTCTTATGTCTTCTATATATAGAATTTGCCAGCAGATATTAAGGAGTCCATTACAGACATCATAAAGTTCATGCTGGAGAGGGAATACGTTAAGGTGGGTTTTACTGATTGCAATAGTTTGTAATTGGTGTATTTGTGAGGAAACCCTTTTAACACTCCTGTGTATGTACAGGCAAACGATGCTTATCTGCAGATGGCTATAGGAAACGCTCCGTGGCCCATCGGTGTGACCATGGTGGGTATCCACGCTCGTACTGGACGTGAGAAGATCTTCTCCAAACACGTCGCCCATGTGCTCAACGATGAGACCCAGAGGAAATACATTCAGGTATGAAATTATAGCGTGCACACAGAGCATTGTGATTTTTAGCAGATCGGTGATTGACGTTTTTGTGTTTTCACAGGGGCTGAAACGATTAATGACGATCTGTCAGAAACATTTCCCAACAGATCCATCAAAGTGTGTGGAGTATAACGCTCTGTGACATATGAAACTCAGCATTCAAAGTCATGTCATATATTAAAATGTACGACTGTGTCACATTCGCTCATGTTGTAAATAATTGACTGTAAATACACCAATCTTGGACATACTTGTGGATCTCTGTTTTTTTTTTTTTTAAATAAATGTTGATGTTACTGTCTTTTCATTACATTCACGGACACTTGAAGCACTTGGATTTTAATGTCATTGTTTCTGAGCTGAACTACACAGAATGTGTCAGAGATGTAGGCCTGTGCCTTTACAGACAGGAAAAATCCCTTTTAAGAATGAACAAAAAGACAAGTCCCAAAAAGCTAAAATGACATCTCATGACTTTATCTGCCCTCCTGAGATGAGTAAAAGGAGCTTCTGAGTCACAGGAAGAGTGACTGACTTCCGCATGCTATGACTAAATCCCATTTAAAACCCAAACAAGCCAACTTCTGATTACTCTGGCCCTTGCATTTAGGCTTTGGGTGGTCAGTCAAAAGTTTTTCTTAAATAATTACTACATGGATAGATTAAAGACTAGGGTTTGGTTTGAAGTTGGCGCATAATTTACTGTTACTTTAATAGCAAGCACATGTAACGTGTATCAAGGACACATTTAAAATAATAAAATGATCATGTTGATTACCCACAAATATAAATGGGGATCACGAAAACCTATTTTACTCATTTTTTAATGGTCACTGCTAACACAAAGCTAGACAATTACTGGAAGCTGTTAACATGTTACTTTTCTAAGTAATATTCTTAATAATCTGTGCTGTTATAATAATTAAGTCATTGTTTAAAATGTTGCAATGTTCGTAACCTCAGGTTTTATGGCCCTAATATTGGCAGAGCTCTCTCAGGGCTGTGGAGAAACTCCAGCTCCCATCACCCCTTGCTGTAGTTTCCACGGTGATGAAAGAGTTGCAATCATAAACACACCAATCCCAAACTCCCAGGACACACACGATATACGTCCCTTCCTTCACACAGCATTCCAGCACGAGCGCTGTTCTCACGGCTCGTGGGAGAAACGCACACACACTTTCATCACACGAGAGAATAACGACTTCCAGCTGCTGTGGAAAGCTGTAACAGAATAGCTGCTCTGCTCCAGGCCCTGCAGAGTTCATACAGCAACATTATTCTGGATAAGAATGGGCTTTCTTACCATAAGATTGGGAGTGTGGGGATATTTATGCATCATATGAAATATTAGAGACTAACCTTTACCCTATGTTGGAAATTAAAGGCGCAGACGCCATACTTTTGTCTTCTAACGAAAAAGCGTTTAGTTATATAAAGCATATTTGGTTGCTAGTGTGTTTAGTATAATAAACAAGTTGATCTTTTTTTTTATAGTTATCGCGCTTGGTGTGAACAGGCCTTTACAGACGTCTGTCAGATGTTTGAACATAGCAGATGCTTTACAGATCAATCTATAAGAGACATCTTCCAGATGTAATTGTGCTTTCTTAATGGAATTACGTCTCTCTACTAGTATCACGCAGTGAGTGTCGTACGTCTCAATGAATCAGTAAATCATCATTTTGGAGAAATCGGTTCAGTGGATGTTTCTGTCGATGTTTGGCCAATGAGTGCGTTCCAAATAGAATATACCCTGCAAAAAAAAAAAAAACAGCAACATGATGGTTATGTTTTAAACCTGGGATGCTGGTTTGAGCTGGTCCTTGAAATGTAAGACCATTTCACAGTAAAAACAATCATGGCCGCCATGTTGAAGGGTCGTTCCAAATCGAGGTGCTCAAAACTGGCCACTTCAAAGGACCCTTTGGAATGAAGGACACTTGATGGACACAACTAATGGACACTTTGGCCCCCTCATGATCCTTTGCAACCCTTTGGATGATGGTGCTGCCTCCCTGTGTCTGCGGGTGATGATGCAGAAAGGGCGTTTCGAGAAATAGTTGTTTGGTCCCCTGCACCCTTTAATCCTTTAAAGCTACAGATGGTAAACCCTTTGACAGGATCAGTTCATAGGGATGAGTCTTTCCAAACAGAGCCTGAAAATTCCTGAAAGAATCTGATTCGTTTACCTGCAGGATTCAATGGCTCAGAATTGCAGGTACTGTTGAAGTGTATTCAGATGCAGCCAGTGTTTTTGAACAAATCGGTTGAATCAATGATTCAGTGACTCACTTATAAAAGCAGTTACTGTAATAATGTCATTCATCACTCAATAAACTCTAGTCATTTATTAATTTAAATCTGATTAACATTAAAGCATTAATGTGTTAACCATGTTGCGATAGTTTGGGCAAAGCTTGGTTTCCCCTAGACTCGAATAACATGTTTGAGTGTTTGAATCACTTCTTGTGGAGAATAAACCACCTAGTTTCTGGTTTCAAGCCCAGATCTTTCAATACTACATCCCACCACTCCTTAAACTGATAGCTGTAGTGCTTTCTACAGCCTCCACCAGTGTTTATTTTGGCCTAGAGTCAGTTGTGAGCCTGCCAAATTTGAACAATTCTCCAAAATAACCCCAAATGCCTCGACCCCTCCGTACCAAGGGTCACGGTGCTGCCCTATGAAGTCCAGCTTTCATGTTCACTGAACACAACATTCTTCAGGGTTCCTCCAGCCCTTCACACAGCAGGGGAATGCCAAGGATTCAGTGTCGAAAAGATTTCATTCAACAAAGCGTCTACAGAGCCTCACAGGAAATGGAAGATTTCTATAAACACAGCATCTCTTGTTGTTCACATTCCAGCTGCAGTAGGTACAATAGAATCAGCTGCCCCAAAGCACGTATCTCCAGCATCACACTGGCACAATAACAGCGGTCACATCTCCAGTGTTTGGTTTTCCAGTGTTCCTGTTGCTGAGGGAGACCCCAAGCCATTGTCCAAGGCACAAACATCCTCACACACTTCCTGAGAAGCGATAATCTGTGAGTCATACTAGCACAGTATTCAACAAGACTGGAGGAAGTCTTTTAACCTAAGCAGGCACTGCGTAACATACAGAGTCACAGGGACTTATGGGAAATTAGTTGCATGACTACAATGTGAGCTAGAAGTAATAGTTCTGTCATCATTTACTCACACTCATAACATTCCAAACATCCATTCTTTCTCTTCCATGGAACAAAAATAGAGAAATATATTTGGATAATGGAACAATAGAAGCTTAGAAGCACCAAAAAAGGGCAAAATTAGCTCCACAGGAATAGTCCATACTATTGTTGTCATTGTTAGTGAAATAACTAAGTCCAAGTATTCTACAATTTTGGTGGGGAGAACAAATAAAAATTAAGACTTTATGTCACTGACCTTAAACCTAGTAACACCTGGCAAAATATTTGACTGTTTGGGAAGGGAACATGATATATTCTACATAGGGTTTCTTTATTTCCATGAGCATCCACACTTCTGACAGTAGGTGCGGAACGGATGAGTAAATGTTTAACAGCTGCAAGAGACTCACACATAAACAAACAGAAATGCACACGCATCCAGTGGGAAATCACAGGGTAATGCTTTGAGCTTAAGCCACCAGCAGGTGTTATTAGAGCTGGAGTGATGGATGATTCACATGCATTTATAATAGAGTAGGTGATCATTACGTAAATGTGATTCTTAAATCGTTTAAATGTTGAACTGTGTGCTGGATGCTTTGTTTTCATGTCAACATCAAAAGTTGTTCTCAAAAATTAAAGTCCCCCTATTATGGATTTTTGAAAAAAAAAAAAAAACCTTTCATGCAGCTCTACGTGAATGAAAACATCCTGCAAAGTTTTAAATCTGAAAGTGCACCGTGTATAAAGTTATAAAATAGTTGACCTCAACATGAACCATTAGCATATTAGTCTGAATGAAAATGCAAATTCATTCTTTGCTACTAGGTGCCGCTTTTGGAGCGTTAAATATAGCGGTTTCCTTGGTAACTATGTACACAAAGCAACACTGAGCTCAAACTCTGCTTTATCAAGCATTTCAAGGGAAGCATGATGCGGACCAATCACTGCAGGAGAGGTTTGAAAAAAAAAACCTCATTGAGTGATTCGTTTGGGACTTGTAAAAAGTGAAAAATAAATGCATAAGAGTTTTTTGACCTTGCATGCAAGCTGTTGTTGGGGACTCCCAAAACCAAAATATAAACCTTTCATAACCTATAATAGGGGCTCATTAAAATAAATAAAATACAATCTACAAATTATTATTATTAATATTATTTTATTCTTATAATTGTCGTTTTTTGTGAATTATGCATGTATATGTAAACGTGGTCATACAAACAAATAAATAATAAATAATCTAAAATAAACTGCAATTTAGATCCAAAAAAGGAGCTAAATGCGTGTGACCTTTAATGCAGGATCAAAGCACAACAATTTTCTTTCTTGAAAATGATTCATGTTTTCTCTGACAACGTTGACATATATTTGCATATTTCTAAGTAGCATTCCAATTTGGCAAATCAAATTTCAGTTTGATGTACTTGGTTTTTCAATCAGCGAGTGTGATTGTCAGCTTCACCTGCGGCTGATCTCATTACACATGCAGGGACATAATCCACGAAGGTGACATGCGGAAGAATTTCAATTACACCTCGAGGAAGTAGATCATCACCTTCATCCACCCGGAGGGGCACGTGGCATTATGAATAACGATAAACATACATTAACAATGCATATTCACTCACATGGGACACGAGATCTGAATAATAGCAATAAAGTGATTTCACGCTTCGGTTTAGAGAACATTCAGCAATAATTTATTTCAGAATCTCAAGAACCACCACATTTCTCATCTGGAAAATTCAGTATCAGTTGCCAACAACACGGTTTTTGAAAAATGTTACTATACAAATTCTTAATAGAAAAAAAGAATAAATTAACTGTGGAATTTGGTTATATTTAACCCGCCCAACAATTCCACTAACATTTTTTCTACAACACCGTTTTATCGTGTCCGGTTATGTCTGGAAATGAACTCATGAAACATGCTCTATTGTCAAGATGAAGTGAGAGAAGACAGTTTAGTAACTAACGTCCTTCAATTTGCACGACTGGTATTAAAACTATTGACAACAGTTAGGAAAAGTCTACAGCTAGGAAACCAAAGCAGTAACTGGTCTTCCTGTAGCACCTGAACGTGTTGTTGCTATTTCCCAGCTCAAAGACCCGAAAATAAAACCAATACTGATTTATAAAAATCATTAAACGAATGCTTTTACGATATCTTTAAAAAGAACCCAGTTTCCACAGTCCTGCCTAGAAATGTTGATAAATGTGTTAGTTGATTTTTTTTTTAATATAAAAAAAATTATGTTTTTGTTATAGAGTACAGGTAGACGAGAGGAGTGAGCTCACATTGGCCTAAAAGGGTACGAGGCCTAAACAACCTCTAAGTGAAGGGCTGTTTTTACACCGGGTTTTAGTTTTAACATCAAGATGCATAACACAGTGTGCTGAGCATGCACAAAAATAATCAACAATCAATTTCAGGGCAGATGAAAACATCTGCTTTACTTATAGGATGACTTTTAGATTTAACGTCTGGTGATTTGGACCCTTTTGAATAATGACTGCTTATGTTAAGACCTGTCGATTTGTAACGGCAAAAGGTGTGCTTATAGCTTCCTGTGTCACGTACAATGTTTTGTATCAAACAAATGCGGTCTTTAGCATTATGGCTTGATGTTTCCTCGGTCAGATGATCGAGGCGAGGGGCACACATGGTTTCGGATCTTTTTGACTGCATGATAAAAGCATGAAACACCCTGTATTGTCTGAGCTTGTAGTTTCTTACCGGCGGCTTTTAAAATGAAGCACCTGCTTTAATCGCATCACATTCTGGAATGCTGTTCTCCTGAAAGCTTTTAACAGGTCAGGGAAGAGGTAACGTTATTTTCGGTGAAATATTGAGTAGGTTTGCCACGTTGCGTTGTGCTCATCTGACTTTTGACGGTTTTATAAATACGAAAAGTTACGTCGTAGTAGTGTTACACTTAAGTATCCTGAATATTAAAAACAGACACGTAAAAACAGGAAACCCATAAGGCCAGGAGTGTTTGGAGAAGGTTTTTCGTGTGTCTCGTTACTTCACTGATGTCACAACACTATACGCGGGGGGTTTGTGACTGTGTTCATGCAGTATGGGCATACAGCAGGGCATTGTGGGATGTGCGGTTCAGGCTCAGAGCACCATATGGCGAGTTGCCGGTCACGGCCCGAGTTGCAGCACTTCACAGATCGGTCGTATAAAGCTGAGGATCATGCTAAAGCCTCTAAGCTAAATGTTTTCAGATTTGTTGTACAGCTATGGCTTCTAAGTTAGCTAATGTTCTGCAAAAACGGACCAGGATCGATAAACTTGAGAATGACAAATCAACATTACGCACAAAGACCACAATGTTTGGAATTTTCTTGGAATGTCGTACTTGTGACGTAGTAATCTCGAGCGCTATGATATCAGGGCTCATCTTTCATCAGCAAGGCTTCTGCGTTTTTTTAAATGCTCTATTGTTATTCACAAGGTATCAAAGTTCACAGACAGTGGGAGGGGCTTATGATGCACTCCGGTCCAATGAGAAGTGGCGCTGTAGGAGGAAAGAGGGGCTTGTGGTCACATACTGTATACTGAGAACATAAAGATCTACAAAGATGGTTGACGCCAAAGCAATCCATCGGAATGTTTTTTTTTTTAGAGAGTATGATGCCGGCTCTCTGACATCAGTGCAGAGGGACACACACGACAGCAGGGGACATGTGTCTATTTTAGCATGTGTGTGTGTGTGTGTGCATGAGTGGGGTTCACTTATAGTACAACGCGCATAAGACGTCTCCCTTATGCACATTAATCCAAAGATGGATTAAACACGAAGGGGTCTGTGCATACAGAGGAACCGGCTGCCAGCTAACTGGGTCGAAGTTCAAAAGTCAGAGTGGGAGGGTCAGACAAGGTGAAGTTCAGTTCATTCAGACTCTTGTATTCCCACAGTTTATAAACACTGTACCGCCGGATATACAGAGAGACAACAAAGAAGGAGAGGTCGAGGTGGTACAGGTTCCAGCCATAGGTGTTTTCTGATGAGTTGAGGTCCAGACTGTGGTCAGGTCTGCCTTCTGAACACTCTTTTAAAGAGAGAGGGATGAGGGATGACGGTTTAGACGAGCGTTCCCGGCTTTGCCTTTTCGTGCCCGTACCACTGTACGTCCACTATCTCAGAGCACAGGGGACTGCTCAGGAAACAACTATCGGAGAACGATGATCTGCAGATGAGGAATAGAGCAAAGTGTTATACATCTTGATATTTCATAGATATATTTAAGAGGCTGTAAAATTTATATTGCAGTTGCTAGATTTATATTTGCGCAGCTATCAAATGGCCCATAGGGAATTAAATGTCATAGGAGCAAAGTTATATTTAACATGCTTTAAGCTATCATGTTTAAATATATAGTATTTTGAGGAATTTCACAACACCTGTTTTATGTTTTTTTGCACATAGGACCAAACAAAAAGTGAAATCCCAAATAAGAGAAAAATACTTGTTATTACAGGAAAATAGCATTTGATGTGCAAACCATTACATTTACTGTATCAAACTGATCTTAACTATTGCATTTAATAACTTTTTTTTTTGGTGTGTGGTCAAAAGATTAATCATGATTAATCTCATTGCACAATAAAAGTTTTTTGCTTACATAATATATGTTTGTACTTTGTATGAACTTATGTATATATAAAAACACAGACATACTGCATATATTATAAAAATATTAAAATACATTTACATGAGTGTATTTATATTCATATATACATCATATGTGACCATGGACCACAATCCAGTCTTAAGTTGCTGGGGTATATTTGTAGCAATGGCCAAAAATACATTGTATTGGTCAAAATTACTGAATTTTTTTGTTGCCACAAATCTTTAGGACAGAATAAGTAAAAATCATGTTCCATGAAGGTATTTAGTCAAAACTTATTTTTTGATTAGTAATATGCCTTAATAAGATCTTTATTTGGACAACTTTAACGGTGATTTTCTCATCATTTAGATTTTTCTGTACCCTCAGATTCCAGATGTTCATATACTTATACTTACAAATATTTCCCTGCAAATCATACATCAATGGGAAGCTTATTTATTCAGCTTTTAGATCATGTATAAATCTTAATTTCAGAAAATAAACACTTACGACTGTTTTTGTTGTCCAGGGTCACATATATACATATATATAATATTATATATGTAACAACTGTTACGCCACAAAATATAAAGTCCTGGTCATCATGCCCATAACAAAGCTTTACTTCAGTAATCCCTAGTCAAATTTTAATGAAATAACACGTAAATAAAATCTGTATTTTTGCAATACAAATTCAGTTACGTTCACAAGAACATGACACAATCAGAGAGGTGAAGAGGTGAAAGAGTGAAATACAGAACATGCAGATAGAGAGAGAGAGAGATTGAGAAAGAGAGAGTGTACCTCTCTACTGGTCAGTGCTTTGGTGAGAGGGAGAACGGTCTTCAGTAGGAGAACTTTCAGTCGTATCACTGCCCCGAGAAAACACACACACACACACACACATACACATTCAGGCAGAGGTGGGTTAGTGAGACATAGAGAGAGAGAGAGAGAGAAACAGAAAGGTTAGCATTTGTGGGTAGCCGTGATCAGTTAATGTGAGTGAGTTGTGTAATTTTGACACTGGGGTAGTTCTGTTATACACTATTAAAGTGAACAACACAGACAAAGCATTGGCACAGTTAGGCAGATGTCTAAACCAAGAGAATGTGCTCCAAGTCCCAGACTTTGACCAACATCCTCACTGACAAAATACCCACTGACAAACAAAACAAGAAAAACCAAGCCAATTGTGCAATTTTGGAGGAAACCAAGAACAGCACACTCAAAATATAAAGTATATATAAACATTCATGATCAAAGTCTAGTGCAAGGAAAGCAGCCTAGTGTAATACCATACACGCGTTTAGAAAGATGCAAAGCACTGACAAATTTTGCAAGTGATTTTTTTCACACAAATCTATTTACATTGACTACACTGCAAATTCAATTAGGAGAGAAATCTAACCAATTGAAAGCGATTTGTCCTTCAGATTAAGCTGAAAAAATGTCACTCCGTTTTTTAGTATTAATACATGATTTTGATGGAACTACAGGGATGCAGTACATTATTTAACAAGCCACTGGAATACTAGATACTATGTTGTGCTACTACTAAGAACTAATTAGTTCCCTTCTACAAGGCATTATATATATATATATATATAGAGAGAGAGAGAGAGAGAGAGAGAGAAACATTAGTGAAATTCTGATTGATTCAGTGTCTTACCCGGTCTGCCAGTTGAGTATGTGTTGTGGGCTGCAGGGGGGCGTAGCTGCAGGGTCACTGCAGGGAGTTCCACTCCTCTGACTGTGTGGAGATGCAGCTGAAACACACACAGACTCCACTGTAAGCCACCAATGCACACAGTTGAACTGCAGTCCCATACGTTTATACACGTGGTGAACGTGTCGGAGATAAAGCTGACTGTTTGCTGCCAACACCCTCTTGAGCTTCTGGAAAAGGTTTGGAGTGATTCTGCCACCCAGAGAGAGGTGATAATCCCCATGGCACACACCCATACACTGACCAGACCACCATGACAGCCTCCATAAACACACAGACACCTCACAGCAATGTACTTAAGTTAACACACCACCAATCTTTCTCTCTCTGTCATACACTGAAAGAATGTATACACAGTGAAGTGAAAGATCTATCTATCTATCTATCTATCTATCTATCTATCTATCTATCTATCTATCTATCTATCTATCTATCTATCTA
>JAUCMT010000188.1:0-15858 GCA_032357475.1 Enteromius thamalakanensis
CATTTCATTGGTCTGATTTTACATACATTCAGAGCCGTAACGCTGAGGGCGTTCCCCATAGCGTCTTGTGACGCAGCGTCTCGTTCCTTCAAGGAACTAGGGTTACAGTCGTAACCTGAGACGTTCTATGGCGGCCCTAGTGGCCGTGGCAGGGCAAGACAAGAGTCCAGTGGCTTCTGTGGCAGGGACTAGGCATGACGATAGTTCAATGGCGGCCCTTTTGGCCATGGCAGGGCAGGTTGAGAGTTCAATGTCAACGAGATGTGACAAGGACTCAGAAGGGGCTTTCATAGCCATGGCAGGACAAGATGAGGGCTCAGTGGAGCGAACTGATAGTCCTGAGGGTTGTGCAGTCACCAGTGGAACCTCCGGAGAATCCACGGCCTGAGCTGACATCTCTGGGAGTTGTGCAGCCACTGGTGGAACCTCCAGAGTGTCTACAACCTGAGCCGACATTACTATGGATTCTAGGGTGGGAGTCTGGCTTGTGGGTAGATGGGGCCTCTGGAGCACAGTGTGTGGCCCACAGACACAAAATGGTGATGGCCATGACTGGAAGCACTGGGGATATAGGGATAGTCCCTAAGATGGTTTGAGCAGAACGCCTGGGAACCCCAGCTGCCCTTACTGATGTCAATGAGAAATCCACAAAACTGGAAATTAGACTCATTTGCTGGAAAAACCCTGGCTCCTTGTGTGCCATCCACATGATGCCGTGGCTTCTGTGGGGGCTGAAGACTGTGGCTTGAGTTCTGCTTCTGCTGAAGGCTTGGATGTGGCAGCCATCTTGTGCAGTAGCTTGGGCTTGACGGCCATCTTATTCAGTGGTACAGGGGCAGCGGCCCTCTTGTGCAACTGCTCAGGGGTGGTAGCCATTTTGTGCAATGGCTCAGGAGCGGCAGCCATCTTGTGCAATGGCTGTGGCTTTGTGTTGGTGGCCATATAGTGCAGCGGCTGTGGCTAAGGGTTGGTGGCCATCTTATGCAATGGGTGCGGGTTGGCAACCATCTTGTGCGGTGGCTGTGGATCTGGGTTGGAGGATGAAACTTGGCGATCAGTATGGAGGCGACCTGACAGGTAAAAAATCCCTAACTGCACGTGACTCATACAAAGCTGTAGTAACTTGACTTGAGTGACAAGGATCTAGGAAACCTTTAGTTATTTCATGTGAATGGGTCGTGGATTGACTTGGCTTGTGAAGACCAGCGATGACTTGATTTGATTCATGGCGGATAACCGTGTCTTGACTGGACTTGCTTGGGATCTGCTGTGGATGAAACTGGCTTGTGAAAATCAACAATCAGTTGACTTGTCTCACAAAGATGGGCTGAAGATTGACATGATTGTGGCAGCTATGATGTGACGGAGTGGTGTTATGTCTGCCATTTCGTGAACGCGCTTCAATGCATTCGCAATGACAGAGGTAGACGTGAGGCTAGAATCATGTTCTTCCACCGCAATGCCAACAGTGAATGGAGAACATTCCTCCAACATCCGCACCTGGTTGATGTCTGTAGGGAAAGCCGCTGGATCCTTTTTTGGCCGAGCATTATGTAACGAACAGGCCCGAGATGAGCGGATTCATTTGCGGGGCTTTATTGAAAGACATGGTCAGGCAGGTGGGGTCGAGAAAACACCCAATACTATAAATGAAAGCAATACACAAGAACAGTCCAAAGTGGTAGCGAACATGGTCGATGAGCGAACAGTATCCAACAAGGGCAAAACAAGCGAGAGAATCAAAAATACAATGCATTGGTCGATAACCAAGAAAATAATGGAATAACAGAAACAGAAAAAACGCTTTACACAAGGAAACCTCAATGCTCAGCAGACTGGAATACAAAAGACTCGTTAAATACACATGATAACGGGAGAATGAGATGATGAGAAAGGAGGAGCAAATCAAAAAACCATAGTGACAAACAAGGGGGTGGAGACACAAGGGAAAAGACATTTTCAACATAAAAGTCCACAATTGACTAGACAGGGGAACAAAGGCAGTGCGGGGTGGGCAACGTAACGCATACAAATGGGGGCAGTCGTGACCTAATGGATAGGTAGTTGGGACAATGGCTGCCCACTGTCCCGCGTGTGAGGTTGATCAATTGGATGGGTTAAATGCAGAGCACAGATATGGGAAACCATACCTGGCCACATGTCACTTCCCCTCCCTTCCCCCTTCCTACAAAGTTGAACTATATGGGTGGAACTGTCCGTGAAGTCCATAAGTGTCCCACCAGTGTGAATTATCTTTGGGCAATCCTTCAGGAAGCTTAGAGTAATATATCAAGTCAATGTTTGTAAAACTTACAGCTCGGATGCCCAGTTTATGCAGAGCTGTAATAGCTCCTAATGGTGGATATTTTGATTAATCGAAAATGCAAGTATTTTCTATGTATAAACTATGAATAATAATAATCATAATAATAATACTAAAACATTTTTTTCTTATTTTTCCATGAATTTGAATTGTTCAACACATGTTTACCTCATAGTATCAGTAAACTGTCATTTTAAATAAGGAAGTGACATAATTTGAATTAATCATTTGAGAAGTTGACCACTTCTACTTTGTTTGCAAGTTTATGTTTTTTGTTTGTTTGTTTTTTAGACACGCTTGTTAAAATGAATCAGGCATAAAGTCAACTTTTTTGTATTTACCTTTTTTAAAAATATTCTTGCTGATGGTGAGTGGTATTAACCTTGATAACACCAGCCTTTGGTTTTAAAAGTTAACCTTGTCACAAATTCAGAATATTGTATTATAATAATTATTCAACAGGATGCAGTTTATTAATGCTTTAGTTCATTGTTAGTCTTACATAATGTAAAAAAATTTAATACGTCTGATCCTATCATTGCACCACGGTACCACCACAGTACTTTCTTTTGTAAGGTCCAACCTTTTTATCCCATGTCTATTTAATCTCTTAGTGATGTGTTTGACATTGATGACATAGACATATTTAAGTGCTGGTTGTCTGGCTGGCCTCCCCAATTTAAATTCATGGCCCTAGTTGATCTCTCAATTACTTAATAAAGCAGGCAAGCTCCAGCATTTTATATTCACAGCCTAAGAAATATATCTATTACTATCCATGAATGAGTCTGCCATATTAAATGGCCAACATTATTCTCATGCTCATTTGATTTACATCTACAGTGTCATCATTGCCAGACAGTCCACCGGGTCACCAAGATAACAAACAAATTACTAACCGTGGAGACATGTCTAGATGAGATGTTTTGACATTACCTTTCATGTTCCCTGACTCAGGATAAACAAAAGAACATATACTATGCATCCCAAATACAAAATCTGACATGAAAGGTCATTCATGAATATGCAGAAGACTTTAGTGAGACAGATATGCTCTGATGCAAGAATGCCTTTATTAGCGTAAATTGGCACCAAATATGCTTGCGAAGATACATGACAAGAATTTTATTAGAGCTGCTTTTTACACAGATAGTTGTGCCGCTTTAGACTAAGTGTCCATTAAAGTTTTTTTTATGTGGGCCATTTCTGAGATTTACTGAGTTTTATAGCACCTTTATACATAGCACAAAAAGCATAGGGGATCTACTGTATATTGCTCTTCTAATGGACAAACTTGCAATTTCACAAGTTAATGCAACCAGACTGTATTTAATTGATGGATAATTTCTGCTCTAGGGAGCAGCTTGGCATTTATTAATGGAAATATAAGCATGAAATCTTTCTTATAAGGTGTGTGCATGGTGAAAATCATTAAATAATAATATGTATAAGTATTTTATTAAATCGTGTATATCATAATACAGTTGAAACCTGATAAATGTATGCAAATCCTGATTTATTAACTGTATATTGAGGTTATTAGAGCTTTTTGATTAGCTATATTTTCACAAATCAAACATCTAACACATTGGCAGCACATTATCATAACTTTTATTTGTAATTTGACGTACTCATTGAAAATTACTATCATAATCCAGGAATCTTTTCAGTGAAATTCCGCAAGCCTAGAATGCAAGTTCAGTTATAAGTTACATTTAAATGGCATTTGAATTTTATTTTTATTATTTAATTTTATTAAGTTCACAGAGAGAATTACATATAGGCTATTTTCTAAGATTAAATAGATATATTTTATATTTCTGCTGTAATTATGATAGTTTTTGTTTTCAAACTTTTTCATTAACAAAAACTTCTGTTGAAGTATTGACTTTTAACTATTAAAATATTAAGCATAATGTCACAATGCATGTTGACTCAGATGCTGACAACAATGGCGGGTTGAACATAGATTTTAATAAACCTACAGAGAGCTACACATAGACAGTTAACATGCATGTAAAATAACCTTGTATAATGAACGACCAACAGGACAGAATACACTGGGATTATAAACATGAGGGAAAATGTAGGACAGGTGAGGAATTCAGTTGGTAAGGATAAACTCATAAACTAAACAAGGACAGGAACTAGACCATATATAGACATACAGAAAATCATGAAATGAAACCAAAACTAAACTAATGACACAAACACAGACATGAGCATGACACATAATTAATTTTTAACTCAAGAAATGCATTTCATTTATTAGAAATGTTGTTTTTAAATATCAGTTAGATTAATATATTAATTTATGATTGATCAAATTTAATATTTGTAAGTAAAATCACACCTTAGTGCTTTTATTACTATGTTTGATTTCTATTTTGATTTCCAGTTTGCATGTCAAGTATCAATCCACTGTCTTTCTTCTTATGAAATTTATTAATATCAATAAAAATGTCTGTTTAACATTTGTTTGACAATAAGAATATTATAATAACTTTACCTGTATTCATACAAAGGGATATTTTAAAGAATTCTGGCAAAGCTCCTTTAATATTCATGCTTCTAGTTTTCATCCCTTGAGACTGAATGTAATGAAGCTAATTCTGCAGAGATGTAAACAAAGATCAGTAATAGGATAAATCCCTCTGCAGTATTGTTCTTTAGGGAGGACTTGTTTGGACATGCCTAAGGAAACCTTTCATCCAATGTGGATATGTGACCAAGGGTGACTGCTCATTTAAGGGACTCTTTGTTTGTGTGTGCGTGTGTGTGTGTGTGTTTACAAAGCAAGTGTCTTTACATTCACACATTTATCTGAAACCACTAATGACGATTGCATTTAAGATACACTTTTTATTAATTCAAGCATTTCTTGGAAACTCAGCCTATGACTTTGAGTTGAAAGAGATTATTTCCCAGGTCACATAGAAATTAACATAATAATATTTTACCTTTGTATTGCAATTAAAATTCTGTAAGCTAGGTGGATTGATTCACAGCTTCATACATCTTTGCTTAATAAACTAAAAATAACATGTAGCTTAACTGAAATTAATTTGGATTTTAGGCCATGATAGGGATTGGTGAAAACATAGGATGACCCTTGACATGTCTCTCACCCTGCGCCCTGTCATTACCCCTTCAGCGTGAAAAAGATCGTCCACAGCTGTTGCAGATAAACTTTACTTTAGAGGTGTCATCATTTGGACTGAGAAAGCAATTAACCCATATCACAACCTTTTGGCAATGGCCACGTCATCCCTGCCTTTCTAAAAGCGTAGGGATAATTTACAGCTTCCTTCTTTTCAGTTGCTCACAGTAATTATTTTGTCGCATTCATATCCTGGTTATGACCTCTGTGGTGAGACTAGGACATATCCGTCACCCGACATTTGTCATTTTTTCAATATAAATCTGTATCTGCAGGAAAGAGAGTCTGTCTGGAATGACATAGCTAGGAAACAGAATTCAGCATGTTTTGACTGATAATGTCTTAATTTTGAATTATTTAGACTGAAACCAATACAATATACTGTAAAAGTCTTGCAGTCTTTGCTATAGCCACATTTCCCTTAGTTGTTATAGTTTTAACCCAAAAGGAAAACTATAGAGTAGAATATTCCGACTTTATTTTGGTTTGTGGCAAGACTCAGTGGTCTCTTTATTGAAGACACATGAAAACACATGAAATTTACAATAAACATCTAAAGAACTCTCAGATTGTGAGAAACAAAATTCTCTGGTCTGATGAACCTACTCATCACCTGCAGAGTAGCATCCCAAAAGTAAAGTGTTCAGGGAGCAGCCGCATGCTGTTTTTCAGTGGCAGGGACTGAGGGACTAGTTAGAATAAAAGGAACGCACAACGCAAAAAAACCCAGTCCAGAACATACACAACCTGAGATTGGGCAGAAGGTTCATCCTACAACAGGACAATGACCTATTAAGCAAAAAAGACTTCTTTGCTTCAGAAAAGGGGCTTTAGCTAAGAATTAATTTAACGGTAGGAATATTTATGCAATGTACTTATTTCAGTTTTTCTTTTTTTTAAAGTGTTTTTGCTTTGTCAGTATGGTGTATGGAGTGTAGATTGATGTGGAAAAAAAGTAATTCAAACATTTTATTGTATGCTGTTCGATCTTGAGGGTCTTTGCTGATCCTAACCCCTCTCTTTTCCCAAAGCTTCCCTGTCTGATCTTAACTGTCCCGTCAAATAAAGGGGAAAAAAAAGCCCATAAAAAATAGTGAAGGTGTATAAATACTCCTACAAAAAAATAAGGGCTGTTTTGGGTCACCATTGAATTCCATAGTATTTTTTTCTTATGGAATTCAACGGTGACCAAAACAGCCTGGTTACAAACTTTTTTCTAAATATTTTCCAACCCTTGCTATGTGACATTGTAATGATATGATGATGTATATAAAAAATATGTATATAAAATATTTATATTTTATAGAATATTTAATAGAATTAAAAAGTTGTAAATAAGAATTAAAATCCATTGGCTGTCAGTCGATTTTTAAACTCTAGTTTCAATGGCCAATTTAGTTTGACAAACAGGTACAGTTACGTATAAATGCCAAATATCAATCAGCCTGGTTAATATATCACTATTCTGTAGTCACCCACTTAAAAAACGCAAATCCTGTCCATTTCTCTTTTTGCATGTGACCAAGTTATAAAGTGTAAAGGGAATAAGCTGTTCAGTGTGCGAGAAAAGAAATAAATCAGTAAGTGTCAAAGTACTTGACTCCAGCTTGGCTACTACGTGACCTACACCGAGGACAGCTTCTACCTACCATACATTATAGCAGTGATTTAAAGCCTGACTAAATGAATGAGGCATTTTTCTGGGGCACTAAACATACAAGTAGGACCAGTGTTATTTCTGTACATTGAGCCGATGGCTGTAGCTCGTCTCTAGTGGGAGCTTGGCCCAGGCTCAACTATGCCGTAAGGCTGGAAATCATTTCTGGCGGTCTGCTGGTGGATGGTTGGGGCTGCCATGCTGTGGCGTTTTCATTAACCCCACTGTGGCTCAAAGAGAAACACGCAGGAGGAGAGCAATTTGTCTGCGAGCAGCTCCATCACTGAGGAACGGGAGTGAAGGCTAGACAGATGAAGGCGAGCGATTTAGCATGCATAACGTCTTTGTGTGGGGTCACGAAGGCTTCGGGGCTTCCTGAGATTATTATTGCGGTGATTATCAATCGTCTGCACTTTATCTTTAAAATAATTTAATCTCTGCAGAGTCTAAAAAAGTCCCAGTGCTTGTTTTCTTTGTAAATTATTCCCATGTTACAAATAAATTAACTTATCTTTCAAAGAGTCAGCTGTTAAAAGGATATTTCCTTTCACTTTTTTTTTCGACTGACCACAAAAAGCAGTAAAGAAAGGAAAGTTATTTCCTTTTCTAAGGGCACAAATGGTGGGAGTTGTGTTCTTTGCTTTTTATAGCGTCTTTGGGCTGAACGCTTTCTGCCCAAACTGTACTGGGGTTTGTAAATTAAAAGCATATAATTTCTTTCTGTAGAGCTGAGGTCTGAATCCGCCTCTGTTCCAATGGAAGTGAGTTATATAATCTTACCGAAGGCCTTTGCTGTTGGCTGGCGCAAGTCCCTGAGTGAGGTTGGGCTGGATTGGCACTTTTCCAGTCTAAACTGAAAACACTCTGTCATCCAACCTTGTTCTTGGCACCAGCTGTTCGGCTGGATACTTCAGCAGCTGAGACCTTTGTAGCACTGTTTTTTCTTATTTTTTTCCCCCTATTTTTTCTCTTTCTTTTTTAGTAGAGAGATTTTTAAAGATCCACTTCACTCAGCACAGTTAAATCTGTCTTGTATCCTCTTTTGCTTCTTAACTACAAATGCTTTCAGATTTTACAGACTTGAGCGTCACCGTCTATTTGTTGCCTAATTGTATCTTATTGCCTTTTTGAGATGCATGCTGTTTCACACTTGTTATAATTCCCTTGGTCCTTCTTTTTGCCCACTCTCCCTTTCCAAATTTCTCTTCCTTCTTCCATCTGTCTCATTTTTGCCTCCATGTTTTAGTGATAGTTATACAGGAAGTTGATCAATGCTGTGCAGCTAACTAGCACCTGCTCTCCATGTGCGTGTCCCAGCGGTCCCTCTTCATTCAGTTTTGCTGCTACTGTAGCCTAATCAGTAAAAAAAAAGTCCCACCTGTTTCAGCTCTGCACCAGCAACTGCCTGTTGCCTCTTTCCTTTTTTTTTCTCCCTCTCTCGGTTATCCTGTAAGCTCCTGGCCTTGTGTAAACAGATGACGCAAATCTTTAACGGCTGCTGTTCCGGCATAATGACCCTCTCCTAAAATCATTTGCCTTTTGTGACTTTCGTTTGTAATCCAAATCCCTTCCGTTGCAGCGGCAGGCCACTTCGTAGACCCTTAATCTGCAGTTATTGGGCAATTAGTAAAAAGTTGACACTATGCCAGTATACAGACAGCTGCAGAGTGTATTAATGAACTCTTTATTTAAGAGCAGCTAAGCCTCTGGATTTCATTTGTCTGCTAGGATATTAAAGAAACCTGAACTTTTTTGATAATGTTACTCAATGCATTTATTTTCTGTTTAGTAAAATGCTATGATGAAAGTTCTTTAGTACTTCAAGCAAGCTACATTTTGATGCTGAATTGTTTGAATCAAGTTGCTGTGCTACAAGTGGATAACTCAACAGTCATGATTGATTTGTCCTCTGTTGGGTACAATAGTAATTTATGGAGCTCATTAGCTCTCTGTTGTATCAGAAAGAATTAATGACATTCCTCACCTGTCTATCATACTGTCTTCACTCTGTTTGAGAGCTAATAGTCACAGACGACCTTTCTCCATCTGGAATTCACAATGCATTGCCAAATAGTCATCAACTCTATTTTGCATACTCTTTGTGCACAATGCACATTTCTTAACATTAAGTTCAATATTTTTAGAACAGTATAAATAGCTTTTATATGAACCTATCATGACCAAAAATTTCCAAGAACTTGGCACATGGACATTTTTAAAAATAGTTCTCTTTGTATTCACTTTTTTAATAATCTTGGACAGTCTTTGACCCTTTTTATTTCTGGTAAGACGTCTAATCCACTGGCTTCTGACTTAAATTGGCCTCTTTAGAGAGGCTTGATGATTCAGTGAATATGAATGCATTTTCTTCTCATCCATACCTAATTTGTCTCTCTGTGGAATACGATGCTTTGAATTCCCCTCTGTGTGACCCTTGAAATCATATATGGGAGCAGTCAGGGGCTCTCAGATACCCAGTTCCGGTGGGCTATTAGATCCTGCTGTTTTATGTGGCCATTAAAAAGCTGTCAGAAAGATGGGCTAACCGGTGTCCCCCAGAGACAAAGAGATGGATGAAGGATGCAGGATAGAGAGCGGTGAATGATGAAAGGGTCACCGTTCATTTCCTTGATGATTTTAGTGATTTCCTTGCATGCATGTCGAAGCTTAAACGATTCCTCTCATTACAGCTGCATTGATTTACACATCTGGCTTTGTCACAATACGTTAGACAAGTCAACAGCATGATGGTGATATAACTGAATAAATTTTTCACTATTGAAAAACCTCATTTCAACTGTGTTTTTTGCTGTCATTCAGCATAAAGATGAATTTTCAACAGTATAAGATGGCTAAATTAGTATTTGATTATAAATCCATCACTGGTGGGAACCCAATGTGCATTTGCAAGAATCTGCTTCATCTGCCAGCCATTTACCACCTGCCTTTACTGAGCTCAAAACAACTCTGAGCAGCTTTTCCTATTCCTAATAAGTTGTCATATTATAGTACAACAGATTCTGGCAGGCTACCATGTATCAACCGCCAATATGAAAACAGAATAGATTTGGATTTGTTTTACTCTGAATCTTTATAGACGTCTGGGAGCAGAACAAAACGGTGAAAAAGAAAAGCGTTTTCATCACAAGCTTCTCTGGACAATCTGTACCTCATTATGGTACGCTAAACCTAACGGCCTCTTCATTAGTCTTCTTAAAAGGCCTCCAAAAATAGATCCTACTGGTGATATCCTCATTAAAAGACCAAAGCCAGAGCTGACCCAGACAAAAGAGAGTTTTAATTCATCAAAACTTTTGGGATAAAGCCAGCGGGAAGCCCTGTCTATGGTGCAAGTTCACACAACATGACTGACTGTGACTGGCTAGACATTTTAGTGGCTTGCAGATTTAAGACATAATTCTTCATTCTTATCAGAAATTGTTTTTTATATATATATATATATAGGAGAGAGAAAGAGAGAGAGAGAGAGAGATTTTTAAACGGAAGAGAACGCAGTTTTCACTTGAGGCAGTTCTTCCTTGCAATTTAAAGCAGTGAAATAATCAGCGAGTGATCAGGTGACCGACATTTTCTGTGAAGTTTCTAAGAATTTACCAATTCTTCCTGTGCTCAAATTTTGATATGCATCAGACTTTGATCTACATATATCTTGTGTGCAGGGTTTGTTAGCAGGGTTTGTCGACAATATAAAGCTAAAATCTATTTCTGCATCTGCTTATCTTGGTTTCCACAGAAATATAGAAAAGATGGAATCAAGACTCGGTTGGGATTTTTGATTAAGTATTTAATGAAGAACATGAAGATTGGCAAATTGGCTATTCAAATCTGTGAAACTGTTGTTTTAAAGAAATTTAGTGATAGTTGTGTTTGGTTTAATACAGCTCTTTGAATTAAGCAAACAAGAAAAGGTTGGGATTTCTTAAGGTCTCAGCATTTAGTTTTTATACATAGCAAGACAACTGATTATCAGCATAAGGACACAAGAAGACTATCTGAGTGATGTTTGCATACACTGGATTTATTTAAATTTAAAAGATTATGACACAATTATGGACAAACAAAATAAACACCCACTATACTATCTGTTTTGAAAAAGAACTAAACTGGAGAAAAAAAACACGATCCCACTTTATATTAAGTGTCCCTTATACCTGTGTACTTCCATAGTAACTAGATGTGTATGTAGTATGTAACCATAGTGTAAGTACTGATACATAGTATCTACAGCTGTAATATTTCTGTAACTTTACACATAAAACAACCCTCAGAATGGCGTGTGTAAGTACAAATGTGTAACAGGACTAACAGCACTTTGTGGTAAATAGAGTGTTACACTTTATATTAAAAAAAGACAATTGCTATGGATTTTGCATGTAATTACTCTGATGTTGCACATGATAGGCTTTATATATAAATTGTGGTTGGTGTCCAAAATGTTACACTTCATATTAAGTGGGCAGTTCCATGTATATACACTGGTATTAAAGAGGTGCACCAACTCCACCCACTTTGCACATGCCTAAACCTACCCAACTGAACACCCCCTGATCACCCCCTGTTCCAGTTACTCTTATACATACTGCTGTTCCAAAATGTAGCTATGTAATTCTGTTACATGACTACTTAGTTTTTTATTTTATTTTATTTATCCTTTATTTAAACAGGGGAAGTCAAATTACTACTTAGTGAAGTGAAAAAAAGGTGTTGTTACCAATGTCCTGTTACACATTTGTACTTACACACACCATTGTGAGGGTTGTTACATTTGTGACGTTACAGAAATATTACAGCTATTACACATCTAGTTACCATGTAAGTTTTAGAGACACTTAATATAAAGTGGGGCCAAAAACACTTACTATGGAAAATACATATCATAGAATATCATACTTGTTAATTACAATTAAACTTTTAAGTGTTTTAGCAATACGAATTTGTTTCTTTGCAAGTAGGATCTACTGTCATCTTTAGATGTAACCGTTGTGTAAAATTTGTACATAAAATTTTTAACCTATATGTATATATATATATATATATATATGTGTGTGTGTGTGTGTGTGTATTTCTGATCTCTGATCATGGTTTTCATAGGGAAAAGCATAACATTTGAATATATATATACATATATAAATAGAATGGAATATAGGTGACTTTTGTATCTAGCAAATGCATAAATGTATGATGAAACAGTTGGAAAAGAGATTTTGTTGTTTAAAACTGAACACAATGGCTCTGTGGCAGAGAAAAGAATCATAGGCCTATAGTAATATTGAGTGTGTGTGTTATAGAACTGCATGCCCTGACCAGTGTGACCGTAAATGAATGACCCTACAACAACTGATGTGACTTTCACTCCAGACAGACAATTAAACTATCTGCACAAACAGTGCTGTCTGTATCAGCTCATTTCAAAATCAATTTCACAAAAAGATTAATTATGTTTGAAGGGAATGTCATTAAAAGGTCACATTATGACAAATGAACATGTTGCAGCCACATTATTCAGCATGAGAGGGTCAGCTGGCTTTAATGGCGATCCACCTGTTGATGCCGGTCTGCTTTGATGCATCCGGACCCTTAAGTCATCCATGTTCAATCAATCAGGGCCGGCTGGTTTCTGTGGTAACGGATGTGGCGTGTGCAAGGGAAAGAGTGAGTCATCTGGTCCAATAAAATACCCAAATAAACAGGAGCATGCGTCAGGCAGGGACATGACCCACCATACTAAATGTCAAAAGCATTGTTTCCCTAGCAGCAGAATGAAAGAGAGAGAAAGAGAGGAAGAGATGGAGATGGGGTCATTTGGAGATCTGATGCAATAAAGCAGTGAATACGTGGCATTCAGGGTATTAAAAACCACCTGAGCAACATTATCTGACTGTATAATAAAATACAGTGTAACTTCATATTTTAATGTTTTTATTATTTTATTGTGGCCTTTTTATCTCTTCATGTAGACAGTGGCAAGATGAGAAAGTTATTACAATGTAAATATTATACAGAGAATATATATGGGGATGGGTAAAAATTGCGTATATAGTCTAAAGAATATTATTCCCAGTGTTTATATTTGTTTTTTAAGAATATTTATTGACATTGTACTATTTTAAGATGTGTGCCATTTTAGACTATCTCTCCCATTATCATAGTGAAGGACATTAGCTAATTTGATTAAAATTATTAGTACAAATAATGCAAAATTAGCAAAACAGCTCTTTTAAAGAACCCAAACTATTAACATTAGCGCTTTTCCCCCTCTTTTGATATTTCACTCAAGGACATATTTTTATAAATCCGTTTTCACTTACATTGATTTTTGACAAGTAAAATAAAATCTTTATAAAAAAAACAGCATTTCACATAAGTCCTTAATTTAAAATTTTTACATCACTATATTTTTTAGATTGTAAACAGATTTAGCCTTAACTCTCAAGGCACCCTATAGCAGTGAAATAAACACTTTGGCACTCAGGTTTGATTTGTATTGTGAATATAAGGTTATAATACACAAATACATTAATGTTTTAATTCAATTTTCCAACTACACTATGGTTATTCAATTTCTTGTATAGATAATTTACATAGTTTGGTGACTCAGTATTCAAGACCACATATACAAAATGAACCATTTTTAATAAGTTACTTTTAACAGGTTTTAGTTATGGCTAAAAGCTTTTCTTTATATCGCAGCTGTAAATAATACTGTAATATGCTAAATGCATGCTGGTTGAAGGTGGTATTAAGGGGAGAGTTATTGGAACATTTGACCGGACAGAATCTGTGTAGTGCAGATTGACTGAGTGGCTGTGCATTTTGAGCAAATCTGATAAAAGCAAGTGTTTTCAACATTGATGAGGCAGAATTAGCATATACGAGCCTAAAGACATTTTGAATTCATACAATCCTTAAAAAAACACAAATGTATTTCTTTCTTTTTTCAAACACAGGGGACTGTTAGCCTTCTTACCTTGTCCCTATGTGTCCTATACTACACCTACACACACAAACACACACACAAAAACACAGACACAAACTCACAAAGCCTCTTCTTCGTCTGAGTGGGTTGTAGCCATGGTAATTAAACCCCATTAATAACTCTCTCTTTTACTCTTACTCTCACTCATTCAAAACAATCTCTCTCTCTCTCTCTTTAATCTAGTCTGATACAAGAGAACAAAAAGGTTTGCATGGCCCACCCAAGGAGAAGGCGGATCTGACTGCAGCACTAACCTATCATTAATTATTAACCAAGGTCAAATTTAATGCCCGGTTGGCTCATTTTTGGCATACATTATTAATAGAGAAGGGTCAGAGATCTCCAGAAGGCTCTGGCTGCCGGAAGAACTCTGGACACTGCACAGACATGGGCTCAACACACTGCATGCACACACACAATATTGATTCATTTCAGTCTCAGTCAAATCCTGTATGAAACCATACTTTTAATTTATAATTCATGATGTGAAGGATGAGAAAAAGGATTGTGCTTGAAACAGAGACAGCACCAAACTGATGGAGGGACAGGAACTATCATAATGGACAATTGATGTTGACTAAAAGTATAAAAAAACAAAACAAACAAACAAAACAAAGCACACACACAAGCACAACAATATAGGTCTTCCTCCTCACTTTTAAGTAACACTTTATTACAACTTTTTCCTCAATAAACTTTATTTGCTACTAACTAATAGTTAAAAAGGTAGTTGTTAAAGGGATAGTTCACCCACAAAAAAACTTAAATTCTGTCAGTAATTACTCGGTCCACTTTATATTAAGTGTCCCTAATACATGTGTACTTCCACAGTAACTAGATATGTATGTAGTATGTAACCCCAGTGTATTTACACACCGGTACATAATATCTACAGCTGTAATATTTCTGTAACTTCAAACATGTAACAACCCTCAGAATGGTATGTGTAAGTACAAATGTGTAACAGGACATTTTTGAGTGGTCAGCAATTCAAAACTTTTTTTGTTACAGGCACGAGGTAACATATTTGCATAAAGTCCGCCCACGTTCTGCATCGTGAACAACTTGCCCACCCACAAACAGTACAATTTCCAGGTTTTGTTTCCAGCACACGCTGTAGTGGTAGACCAATCATAAAGGACTGCGCCATCTGACCAATCACAGCAGTGAGGGCTTACGGAAAGGAGGGGTTTAGACAGATTGATTCTTCAAACTGCTTCACAAGAGTCGTTTATGAATCATTTAGAAATGGGGTAAAAATCAAATCTATTTTTGGAGAAAACTAAAGTGTTTTTTGACCTAGCATACATGTAAACCTGTTTTAAGATACTCATAAAGAAATATTAGCAACCTTTAAATTGGCATAATATAATTTATGTGATATCAAAAGCTCATCTGAGTATTCTTAAGGCATTATAACAAATGCATAATGCATTATAAATAACTTTATAATATGTTGTATCAGCTCCTGAATATTCATATTTAGATTTAATGTGAGATTTAATGTGTTGTGAACAGATTTATTGTGTTATAATATTCACTTATTTGTGGTATAGCTTTTAAGATTATGATCATTAATAACACACAATGAAGACGATTACACTTAGGTTACTGGATTATATTTCTCATAGTTATAATGAATTATAAGTCACATATCTTGCCATTCCTTATGTTACTTTACATAAAGTAGACAAAAACCACTTATAAGTAATAATAACTAT
>JAUCMT010000189.1:0-15828 GCA_032357475.1 Enteromius thamalakanensis
GACCTAAGGGTCCTATATAGGCAGGTGTGTGGCTTTTTCTAATCAAGTCCAATCAGTATAATCAAACACAGCTGAAAGGTGAAGAACCATCTCAAGGATGATCAGAAGAAATGGACAGCACTTTAGTTAAATATATGAGTTTCACAGCAAAGGGTCTGAATACTTAGGAGCATGTGATACTTTTTTTTAATCACAGTTTTTCTTTTTTTAATAAATTGGCAAAAATGTCAACAATTCTGTGCATTTCTGTCAATATGGGCTGCTGTGTGCACATTGATGAAGGAAAAAATAAAATAATGATCCTAAATAATTTTAGTAAATGGCTGCAATATAACAAAGAGTGAAAAATTTAAGGGGGTCTGAATGATTTTCGTACCCACTGTATATATATTTACACACACACACACAAAAAAAATACATACTGTGCATACAAAAATATGATATATGTATGCCATAGTATAACAAATATATATTTAATTACTTTGACAGTATATAATTATAAAGTTATTCAGTATTCTTTTGATGTACTTGCAGTATTTACAATATTCAGCACTTTTTTATCAGTAATGATCACAAAATAAGCTCATTTCAAATTTAATGCCAGCCTCAAAATGGGGGCATGTTAACCATACCATAGGCTGTAGCATCTCCTCCTCTTTTCAAACAGTTTGAAGATGTCTGGGCTTGAGATTCTGGAGTTATGGTTTTGGAATTTGGTCCTATTCTCGCCTGATATAGGTTTCCAGCTGCTGAAGAGTTTGTGGTTGTGTTCAATATATTTTTCATTTAATATTGCACCAAATGTTCTCTTTTTTCGAAAGATATGGACTGGCTGGTCAGTTCAGTACCTAGAGTCTAGTACTATGAACTCATGCTGTTGTAATAGCTGCATTTTATGGTTTTATGTTGTCCTGGTGAAATACAAAAACAGTTTCCTATACAGCGTCTTCAAAAAAACAAACAAAAAAAAAGGATTCCAGCTTGAGATCCAGGTAATCTCATGGCAGAATGAGAACATTCAACAGAACAGCGAATCACCAACCTCCAGAGATTTAATCAGTGTCAGTGTGAAAGGGGCTTGACTATTGTGTAAGAGGTTAGTGATGGAAAGATGAAAAAGGCAGTGAAAAAGTAGTTGGGGATAGAATTTGTTTGAACAAGTAAATTGGTTTTCAATTATATACATTCACTCCGTTTTTGAGTGCCAACTGATTAACATGAGTTAAACACCTGCATTAGTTGCCATGGTGATATCCTTGCTCTTTAGTTTTGTTTTTGCATCCTCAGCACTAGAACAACCTGCTTACATACAATTGGGCTTGTGTTTTGTAGCTTTGTTCGCAATTAATTTGATTAATAAACCATCATATCATATAATTTATTTAATTAAAAAATTTTATTTGCATGTGTAGAAGTATTTTTTTAAATCCAGTTGCAGCCAACAAATGTATCAGCAGTAAAGCACATCTGGTTACTTTTGACTTTATGATTTGACTTTAACAAAGAATGATGTAAAATTGATGGACAAAGAAGACGGGGGGTTAATACTCCCTTAAATTTTGGTCTACAGAAGATTATAATCCCTTATGATTACATTTTCAGGTGACCACCAACTGTAGTGTGCTAAAGAAAACATAAAGAAATCATACATACAACTCTAAATAGTCAAAGTGTCTTTGTCAAATCTGTTTAATTTTGGATCCGCACAATACAGGAAAAAACACGAAACTTTAAAACAGATGCAGCATTTGATTTGAACTGAACGCATGCGAGCAATATTTAGAATTCTGTCATTGGAATGACAGTCAGTGCACATCTTGTTTTCTGACAGATGTGTGAGTGAACATGAGAATCATCAACCAGATACAAGCTGATTTCGATTCTTGCGTGAATATATTTGCTGTCTTTGCATAAAAACATCTGTATACTTGGTAAGTTGTCTTGTGCCACATTTGCAATTTTAAAATTGTAAGCGTACAAAAGGAAAAGTTTACCTAAAAAATTAAGATTTCTTCCTTTGGAACATGTTTAGAGAAATGTATAATTATGTCTCTTGTTACTTGCTACAACTACTTTATTTGAAAAGTTAAGCTTAATTGTCTCAAATTTGTAAATATTTTTTTCAACGTTTCAATCTTGATCGAGATAGCTTAACTTTTCCCGTCTTTGTAAATTAAATTAGACCATTAAAAACTTTCTTGCCTGAATCTGATGATAATGTTATTATTTTATTTATTTTTACTGGGAAAGGCACTGGATTTGTTTCTGACAGACATGCAGTTTTTAACTTCACAAAATGTTGATTGATGGATTTGTGGATTATGGTGAGATTTTTATCAGCTCTTCTTCTGACGGCACCCATTTACTGCAGAGCATCCACTGGTGAACAAGTGATGTAATAATTCATTTATCCAAATATGTTCCTATTACTTTTCTTTTTAAAACACATTAACTTATTAGATGACATGGGACATTTGGTATTGCAGTTATAAATCCTTTCTGCTCTTCTTTTCCTAGGTTCCATAAATGAATGTTTAAACATAGTTTCGAGAGGATCGCTAAACGAGTAATCATACACAGCTGATGGCCCGTTACCTAATTATCCCTTGTTCATTCGCGCCCATTCAAGTCATTTCCCCTTCACTATAAATTCTCCCAGCTTTTCATTCCCTGTTTCCCGCTTTCGTGCATCCCTACTCCACCCCTTCTCCTCCGTTTTCCATTTAGTTCACGACTTTCTGGGGGCAGACGCTGAACGAGCCGAATGCCGAACTCTTGCCCACGCTAGTGCTCCATCCATTAGGGTTCGGAGTTCGCCGCTCTTCCGGCTCGCTTCCCCAGACAACACGGCAAATTTGCTTAATCATTATGAGGAAAGCGTGAACTCTTGAAATAAGATATTTGGCTAAGATTTTCAGGATAAAAAATTTTCTTCTAATAAAATTTTTTTAAATGTTTAATGGTATTTAATATCAGCCAATATTTACTCAATATTCAAGTGTTTCATGGAGCATAATTTGAGAATATTCCAAAATAAGATGATAAATGTAATAAAAAAATCTTACATTCTTAGAAATTCCTTAAAAATTCTAGCTTTAGGCTTATTTACAGTTATGAATAGAGAAAACCCCCTATTTTAAATGCTAACACTGTGGATTATGAAGTGGGTGAACATATAACTTACCCCCTCTGTAAACCAGCAGTATAACCTCCCCCTTTTTAGTGTGTTCTTGCAAAATCCTTTGGACCTTGAAATAAAATACATAATAAATATACAATAATAATAAAAGAACGCCATAACAAAAATCTCAAGTTGAATACCATTCTCTTCATCCCTACCTGTGCAAAGCTGAGACTCTGTACATCTGCTCCGTTGATCTTCACAATGGCATCTCCAGGCTGCAGTCCTGTACACTGTCTGTGGTCCCAGACTTTCTTCACGAGGGTCTGTCTTCCTCCGTGACCTCCTGCTGTGACACTGAACCCCATATTGCTGCCCCTCTCACATTTAGCCAAAGCAACGGGAACTAATTCCCCACTTCCCGCCATTCCTGCAATTCCACTCCCGATCACAGCACTCATGGCTCCGGGTGAAGGAATGCTGCTGTTCGGGCTGCCGCTGCTGGCGCTGGCTGTGCCGTTGAAGGTGAAGTAAGGCCCGTCTGAATGGGAGCTGCCGGGTGGGGTTAGCAGTGAATGCTGGGGTTTACGGAGATGAGAGTAGCGTCTTCCTCCTCCAGGAGAGAAAGAGATGGGGCCTGGACTTACTTCGGTGTGGGGCTGGGGCAATCGAGATATGGGTGGTGGAGTACTCGAGGAAAGGTCACTCTCAGAAGATTTGAAGGAGTGCAGGCGGAGAGGTGGTGGAGTGGAAAGGGAGTTGTTGTTGTGGTTACGGATAAATGAGGCCCTGTGAAGATAAAATAAGACAGACCATGTGCTCAGGGAAAGGAACTCAAGATGTACTGTATTATAATCATTAAGAGTTAAGAGGGATAGAATATAGCGTTGTGTACTTAAAATAGAAAATCTTAGTAATTATATTCTGTTACATTTAGAATCTAGATATTGGTAAACAGATACAGATTAATTAAAAAAGTATTTAGGTTGAACAGTATTGAAACGCCTTTAAAATGTGTTTCATATTCCTACTAGCAGACAGAGGGCGTTATTAACAATAAAAGTTCTTGAGGATTTACAAGTGCTTTGACCAATAAAAACAAGATTATGATGACAATATATGGTTTGTCAATCCTTTGTAAAAATGTTTGTAACCATGTTTTTAAAAAAAAACCTGGTTAATAGGCTATAGTTAAATCATGGTAACCACAAATTAGCCTAATTTAGCCAAATTAGTTAAATCATGGTAACCACAAATTAGCCTGCTGTTTCTGCTGTAACTGTACAGTGTTTTCTGCCTATTCCGTGAGCAATTAAGCTATGATTAGTAAAATAAGTCTTTTTATACACTCAGCAGGACCTTGAAGTAAATTTTAAACAGTAGAAAATAGCGTTTACTAGTGTAAACTCTCATGTCAACATTTAGCTTTATGCTAAGCTAAAATGTAATTTCTAATTCTGAGCAGTGTTAGAGGTAACGCATTACAACTAACACGAGTTACGTAATGATATTACTTTTTTCAAGTAACTGGTAAAGTAACACATTACTTTTTAATTTTAGAGTAATATAACTAAGTTACTTTTTCAAAAAAGTAACACCAGTTACTTTTTTTTCTAATTTATTGACTGACAAGTCTCCTGACTCCAGGCTGTGAGAAATCAGAAATACAGAGGCACTGTGCGCGGTGTGTGAATACAGTGTAGTTTGAGACTAAATGTGAATTAATTCATTTCACTCTCAAAAAACAGATGTAGTATTCATCAAAATGAATTAAAATAAACCTGCAATTATTAAATTAGACAAATGTATCTAAACTCATTTTATTAACCAATGTCTTTGCTGCTGACCTTTGATGATCCAGTTCAACCAGACTTACAAGCAAAAATGAGTATTAAACTTTATTCTGTATTCTACTTTACAGAGGTGAATTTACTTTTCTTCAGTGACACGTGACACGTTTTGGTGTGAAAGGGCTTTTACATTTGCTATAAATAGAACTTCTTATATTAAAAACAAACACTCAAGCTCTGCCCATATTTAAAAAGAAACGCAAAAGTAATATAACACATTACTTTCCATAAAAAGAAACTAAGTAACATAATTAATTACTTTTTTAGGGAGTAACGCAATATTGTTATGCATTACTTTTAAAAGTAACTTTCCCCAACACTGCTGACTTGTACCTGTTAGCAGACCCTTTTATATTTTAAAATGAAGTTTAAAAAAAAATTAAGATGAAGTCTGTCAAGGAAATTAAATTCAGCTTGCACTGACAAGTTTAAATGTTTTTTTAGGTTAGTTAAAATGTATTTTTTATATAATAAATAAATATTTAAAATAATTATATTTTTTTTAATAAAAAAAAAATATATATATATATATGTTTAAAAACTAATCAAAAGTTTAAAGAAATTATTGTTATAATTGATTAAAATTAATGGATCTTCAAAAAGAATATTAGTAGAATAACTGTTTTTAACAAAGAGGATAGTAAGAATAAAAGTAAGCATTCAGATTTGATTCACAGGAATAGATCACACTCTGAAACATATTCAGTTGGCGGTTTTAAATTGTAATGATATTTCACAATTTTACAGTATTTTATTTTTATTAAATAAATAAATGCCTTGCTGAGCATAAAAGGCTTTTAAAAGCATTAAAAAATATATAAAAAATGAGGAAAGCAAATTTTACTTTTAAACAACACTGGCAGATTTGTGCACTAATAAAATATGTTACAGTAATTACTTTCTAAACTGTAGTGAAATATATTTTTTTAACTTACCCTCCCAACCCATAGCAATCATAGCAGTCACAATCATATATAAAAGCTCTCACCTATGGGATCCAATCGCTGACACCACCTCGCTGTCACTCTGGCTGGCCAGTTCTGCACTCTGTAACCTCCTGATGCTTCTGGCAGAGCGTGGTGGTCTCAGGAATTCACTCCCATACCCGTTAGAATACTGGTATGATGATGGCTGTCTCGGAGGAGAAGCAAATGGAGACGAATTACCATTAGCATCCAAACTGAACCTTGATGCCCGTGCTCTGAAATTCCTTGAGGATCCCCTCTCAAAATCAGACCACATGGGCCCGTTGTGGCTGAGATGTAGCTGAGCGTATGGGAGAGGAGCCTGGGCCTGGGGTTGGGTGGTGGTTGGTGGAGGTAGATGCAGTGACTGATCTAGGGATGCCGTTAGCCTAGGATTGGGCATCTTCGGACAGCCGTCAGAGTTATAGAGCATGGGGTAGCCTCTTCGGACAACAACGTCCACAGTGTGACCCACTGGAATGGTTTTTAACATTTCCACTACGTCTTTGTGAGAGAAGCCGAGGACACAGGTATCATTGATGTACACCAGAATGTCCGCTGGGAGACACAAGAGATGAAAAATTAATTTGTGAAATTGCATTATTTATGAAGCTTTAAACAAAATTATTCAGCTAAATAATCTTACTTTCAAAAATATATAACACATATTTTACATGCATTACTTTTTACATCAAACATAAGGTTTTGAGTCTATTTTGAATGATTTCATTTTTTATTTATAAGTATTATTACAATTTTACATAATTTTAATAAAATAAGTAATTACTAAATATTTAATATTAATATTTTTTATGTGTACATTATTCATCCCTGTTTTCAGTGTCACATGATCCTTCGGAAATCATTCGAATATTCGGTGCTCAAGAAACATTTATCATTATTAATGTCGAATTTTTTTTCACGATAGATAAAGTTATTGTCTATCAATAAAAAAAGAGTTGGCACACATTCGGCTAAACAAGTTGTCAGCAATTTGAATCTTTCTCTGTTACTGATCCACGTCACTAAGTATCATATTTGCATAATCTCCGCCCATGTACTATGTCCCAAACAACTTGCCCCGCCCACAAACCATACAATTTCCTTGTATTCCATGAATTCCTCATGTCAAGAAGACGCTGTATCCTATAATTGATGAATCTGAATCCACAAAGAATGAGTGGTTAACATTAGTTTTTTCAACAACAACTCAGCAGTACAGTCTCTTGTTGTGTTCGTGTCATTTTACTGATGACTGCTTTTCTAATCTTGGAGTACAACGCAATATTCACCAAACGCTTGGTCTTAAAAGATCAGTACCCAGTTTACGTGGACCGGCTTGTACCTCTGAACTTCTACCTGTAAGTAAGATTAATAATTGATGATTGTATTTTCTAGCTATCGTTCAAAAATACGTATTTGTGTACGTTACGGTAACTGGCTAACTAGTTAAAGTAATGATAAACGATGTTTAACACAGTGTTATGTATTATACATTGTTGAAGTTCACAACGTAGAGGTGTGCCCGATTCAATTACAAAAGCAAATTGCACTATTGCAGTAGTCCGTGCTAACTAGTTGATGTATGCTCTCTGAAAGCATCCCTAGTAATGTCAGAAAGACAGCGGTAGACCAATCATAAAGGACTGCACCATCTGACCAATCACAGCAGTGAGGGCTCACTGGAAGGAGGGGTTTGGACAGACTGTTTCTCCGAACTGCTTCACAAGAGTCGTTTACGCAACATTTAGAAATAAAGTGTTTTTTGACCTTGCATACATGTAAACCTGTTTCAAGAGACAATAAAACAATATTAACAACCTTTAAAATGGCATCATAGGGGAATCTTTTCTAATATAAGAAATTAATTTATTGTCACTTTTGATAATCTGAATGCATACAAAAAATGTTTTTTTCAAAATTTTTTATTTTTCATACAGCATTACTTCCATACAACTTGTATATGTATAGCAATAGGCCTATTGCTATACATATACAAGTTGTATGGAAGTAATGCTGTATGAAAAATAAAAAATTTTGAAAAAAACATTTTTTGTATGCATTCAGATTATCAAAAGTGACAATAAATTAATTTCTTATATTAGAAAAGATTCCCCTATGATGCCATTTTAAAGGTTGTTAATATTGTTTTATTGTCTCTTGAAACAGGTTTACATGTATGCAAGGTCAAAAAACACTTTATTTCTAAATGTTGCGTAAACGACTCTTGTGAAGCAGTTCGGAGAAACAGTCTGTCCAAACCCCTCCTTCCAGTGAGCCCTCACTGCTGTGATTGGTCAGATGGTGCAGTCCTTTATGATTGGTCTACCGCTGTCTTTCTGACATTACTAGGGATGCTTTCAGAGAGCATACATCAACTAGTTAGCACGGACTACTGCAATAGTGCAATTTGCTTTTGTAATTGAATCGGGCACACCTCTACGTTGTGAACTTCAACAATGTATAATACATAACACTGTGTTAAACATCGTTTATCATTACTTTAACTAGTTAGCCAGTTACCGTAACGTACACAAATACGTATTTTTGAACGATAGCTAGAAAATACAATCATCAATTATTAATCTTACTTACAGGTAGAAGTTCAGAGGTACAAGCCGGTCCACGTAAACTGGGTACTGATCTTTTAAGACCAAGCGTTTGGTGAATATTGCGTTGTACTCCAAGATTAGAAAAGCAGTCATCAGTAAAATGACACGAACACAACAAGAGACTGTACTGCTGAGTTGTTGTTGAAAAAACTAATGTTAACCACTCATTCTTTGTGGATTCAGATTCATCAATTATAGGATACAGCGTCTTCTTGACATGAGGAATTCATGGAATACAAGGAAATTGTATGGTTTGTGGGCGGGGCAAGTTGTTTGGGACATAGTACATGGGCGGAGATTATGCAAATATGATACTTAGTGACGTGGATCAGTAACAGAGAAAGATTCAAATTGCTGACAACTTGTTTAGCCGAATGTGTGCCAACTCTTTTTTTATTGATAGACAATAACTTTATCTATCGTGAAAAAAAATTCGACATTAATAATGATAAATGTTTCTTGAGCACCGAATATTCGAATGATTTCCGAAGGATCATGTGACACTGAAAACAGGGATGAATAATGTACACATAAAAAATATTAATATTAAATATTTAGTAATTACTTATTTTATTAAAATTATGTAAAATTGTAATAATACTTATAAATAAAAAATGAAATCATTCAAAATAGACTCAAAACCTTATGTTTGATGTAAAAAGTAATGCATGTAAAATATGTGTTATATATTTTTGAAAGTAAGATTATTTAGCTGAATAATTTTGTTTAAAGCTTCATAAATAATGCAATTTCACAAATTAATTTTTCATCTCTTGTGTCTCCCAGCGGACATTCTGGTGTACATCAATGATACCTGTGTCCTCGGCTTCTCTCACAAAGACGTAGTGGAAATGTTAAAAACCATTCCAGTGGGTCACACTGTGGACGTTGTTGTCCGAAGAGGCTACCCCATGCTCTATAACTCTGACGGCTGTCCGAAGATGCCCAATCCTAGGCTAACGGCATCCCTAGATCAGTCACTGCATCTACCTCCACCAACCACCACCCAACCCCAGGCCCAGGCTCCTCTCCCATACGCTCAGCTACATCTCAGCCACAACGGGCCCATGTGGTCTGATTTTGAGAGGGGATCCTCAAGGAATTTCAGAGCACGGGCATCAAGGTTCAGTTTGGATGCTAATGGTAATTCGTCTCCATTTGCTTCTCCTCCGAGACAGCCATCATCATACCAGTATTCTAACGGGTATGGGAGTGAATTCCTGAGACCACCACGCTCTGCCAGAAGCATCAGGAGGTTACAGAGTGCAGAACTGGCCAGCCAGAGTGACAGCGAGGTGGTGTCAGCGATTGGATCCCATAGGTGAGAGCTTTTATATATGATTGTGACTGCTATGATTGCTATGGGTTGGGAGGGTAAGTTAAAAAAATATATTTCACTACAGTTTAGAAAGTAATTACTGTAACATATTTTATTAGTGCACAAATCTGCCAGTGTTGTTTAAAAGTAAAATTTGCTTTCCTCATTTTTTATATATTTTTTAATGCTTTTAAAAGCCTTTTATGCTCAGCAAGGCATTTATTTATTTAATAAAAATAAAATACTGTAAAATTGTGAAATATCATTACAATTTAAAACCGCCAACTGAATATGTTTCAGAGTGTGATCTATTCCTGTGAATCAAATCTGAATGCTTACTTTTATTCTTACTATCCTCTTTGTTAAAAACAGTTATTCTACTAATATTCTTTTTGAAGATCCATTAATTTTAATCAATTATAACAATAATTTCTTTAAACTTTTGATTAGTTTTTAAACATATATATATATATATTTTTTTTTTATTAAAAAAAATATAATTATTTTAAATATTTATTTATTATATAAAAAATACATTTTAACTAACCTAAAAAAACATTTAAACTTGTCAGTGCAAGCTGAATTTAATTTCCTTGACAGACTTCATCTTAATTTTTTTTTAAACTTCATTTTAAAATATAAAAGGGTCTGCTAACAGGTACAAGTCAGCAGTGTTGGGGAAAGTTACTTTTAAAAGTAATGCATAACAATATTGCGTTACTCCCTAAAAAAGTAATTAATTATGTTACTTAGTTTCTTTTTATGGAAAGTAATGTGTTATATTACTTTTGCGTTTCTTTTTAAATATGGGCAGAGCTTGAGTGTTTGTTTTTAATATAAGAAGTTCTATTTATAGCAAATGTAAAAGCCCTTTCACACCAAAACGTGTCACGTGTCACTGAAGAAAAGTAAATTCACCTCTGTAAAGTAGAATACAGAATAAAGTTTAATACTCATTTTTGCTTGTAAGTCTGGTTGAACTGGATCATCAAAGGTCAGCAGCAAAGACATTGGTTAATAAAATGAGTTTAGATACATTTGTCTAATTTAATAATTGCAGGTTTATTTTAATTCATTTTGATGAATACTACATCTGTTTTTTGAGAGTGAAATGAATTAATTCACATTTAGTCTCAAACTACACTGTATTCACACACCGCGCACAGTGCCTCTGTATTTCTGATTTCTCACAGCCTGGAGTCAGGAGACTTGTCAGTCAATAAATTAGAAAAAAAAGTAACTGGTGTTACTTTTTTGAAAAAGTAACTTAGTTATATTACTCTAAAATTAAAAAGTAATGTGTTACTTTACCAGTTACTTGAAAAAAGTAATATCATTACGTAACTCGTGTTAGTTGTAATGCGTTACCTCTAACACTGCTCAGAATTAGAAATTACATTTTAGCTTAGCATAAAGCTAAATGTTGACATGAGAGTTTACACTAGTAAACGCTATTTTCTACTGTTTAAAATTTACTTCAAGGTCCTGCTGAGTGTATAAAAAGACTTATTTTACTAATCATAGCTTAATTGCTCACGGAATAGGCAGAAAACACTGTACAGTTACAGCAGAAACAGCAGGCTAATTTGTGGTTACCATGATTTAACTAATTTGGCTAAATTAGGCTAATTTGTGGTTACCATGATTTAACTATAGCCTATTAACCAGGTTTTTTTTTAAAAACATGGTTACAAACATTTTTACAAAGGATTGACAAACCATATATTGTCATCATAATCTTGTTTTTATTGGTCAAAGCACTTGTAAATCCTCAAGAACTTTTATTGTTAATAACGCCCTCTGTCTGCTAGTAGGAATATGAAACACATTTTAAAGGCGTTTCAATACTGTTCAACCTAAATACTTTTTTAATTAATCTGTATCTGTTTACCAATATCTAGATTCTAAATGTAACAGAATATAATTACTAAGATTTTCTATTTTAAGTACACAACGCTATATTCTATCCCTCTTAACTCTTAATGATTATAATACAGTACATCTTGAGTTCCTTTCCCTGAGCACATGGTCTGTCTTATTTTATCTTCACAGGGCCTCATTTATCCGTAACCACAACAACAACTCCCTTTCCACTCCACCACCTCTCCGCCTGCACTCCTTCAAATCTTCTGAGAGTGACCTTTCCTCGAGTACTCCACCACCCATATCTCGATTGCCCCAGCCCCACACCGAAGTAAGTCCAGGCCCCATCTCTTTCTCTCCTGGAGGAGGAAGACGCTACTCTCATCTCCGTAAACCCCAGCATTCACTGCTAACCCCACCCGGCAGCTCCCATTCAGACGGGCCTTACTTCACCTTCAACGGCACAGCCAGCGCCAGCAGCGGCAGCCCGAACAGCAGCATTCCTTCACCCGGAGCCATGAGTGCTGTGATCGGGAGTGGAATTGCAGGAATGGCGGGAAGTGGGGAATTAGTTCCCGTTGCTTTGGCTAAATGTGAGAGGGGCAGCAATATGGGGTTCAGTGTCACAGCAGGAGGTCACGGAGGAAGACAGACCCTCGTGAAGAAAGTCTGGGACCACAGACAGTGTACAGGACTGCAGCCTGGAGATGCCATTGTGAAGATCAACGGAGCAGATGTACAGAGTCTCAGCTTTGCACAGGTAGGGATGAAGAGAATGGTATTCAACTTGAGATTTTTGTTATGGCGTTCTTTTATTATTATTGTATATTTATTATGTATTTTATTTCAAGGTCCAAAGGATTTTGCAAGAACACACTAAAAAGGGGGAGGTTATACTGCTGGTTTACAGAGGGGGTAAGTTATATGTTCACCCACTTCATAATCCACAGTGTTAGCATTTAAAATAGGGGGTTTTCTCTATTCATAACTGTAAATAAGCCTAAAGCTAGAATTTTTAAGGAATTTCTAAGAATGTAAGATTTTTTTATTACATTTATCATCTTATTTTGGAATATTCTCAAATTATGCTCCATGAAACACTTGAATATTGAGTAAATATTGGCTGATATTAAATACCATTAAACATTTAAAAAAATTTTATTAGAAGAAAATTTTTTATCCTGAAAATCTTAGCCAAATATCTTATTTCAAGAGTTCACGCTTTCCTCATAATGATTAAGCAAATTTGCCGTGTTGTCTGGGGAAGCGAGCCGGAAGAGCGGCGAACTCCGAACCCTAATGGATGGAGCACTAGCGTGGGCAAGAGTTCGGCATTCGGCTCGTTCAGCGTCTGCCCCCAGAAAGTCGTGAACTAAATGGAAAACGGAGGAGAAGGGGTGGAGTAGGGATGCACGAAAGCGGGAAACAGGGAATGAAAAGCTGGGAGAATTTATAGTGAAGGGGAAATGACTTGAATGGGCGCGAATGAACAAGGGATAATTAGGTAACGGGCCATCAGCTGTGTATGATTACTCGTTTAGCGATCCTCTCGAAACTATGTTTAAACATTCATTTATGGAACCTAGGAAAAGAAGAGCAGAAAGGATTTATAACTGCAATACCAAATGTCCCATGTCATCTAATAAGTTAATGTGTTTTAAAAAGAAAAGTAATAGGAACATATTTGGATAAATGAATTATTACATCACTTGTTCACCAGTGGATGCTCTGCAGTAAATGGGTGCCGTCAGAAGAAGAGCTGATAAAAATCTCACCATAATCCACAAATCCATCAATCAACATTTTGTGAAGTTAAAAACTGCATGTCTGTCAGAAACAAATCCAGTGCCTTTCCCAGTAAAAATAAATAAAATAATAACATTATCATCAGATTCAGGCAAGAAAGTTTTTAATGGTCTAATTTAATTTACAAAGACGGGAAAAGTTAAGCTATCTCGATCAAGATTGAAACGTTGAAAAAAATATTTACAAATTTGAGACAATTAAGCTTAACTTTTCAAATAAAGTAGTTGTAGCAAGTAACAAGAGACATAATTATACATTTCTCTAAACATGTTCCAAAGGAAGAAATCTTAATTTTTTAGGTAAACTTTTCCTTTTGTACGCTTACAATTTTAAAATTGCAAATGTGGCACAAGACAACTTACCAAGTATACAGATGTTTTTATGCAAAGACAGCAAATATATTCACGCAAGAATCGAAATCAGCTTGTATCTGGTTGATGATTCTCATGTTCACTCACACATCTGTCAGAAAACAAGATGTGCACTGACTGTCATTCCAATGACAGAATTCTAAATATTGCTCGCATGCGTTCAGTTCAAATCAAATGCTGCATCTGTTTTAAAGTTTCGTGTTTTTTCCTGTATTGTGCGGATCCAAAATTAAACAGATTTGACAAAGACACTTTGACTATTTAGAGTTGTATGTATGATTTCTTTATGTTTTCTTTAGCACACTACAGTTGGTGGTCACCTGAAAATGTAATCATAAGGGATTATAATCTTCTGTAGACCAAAATTTAAGGGAGTATTAACCCCCCGTCTTCTTTGTCCATCAATTTTACATCATTCTTTGTTAAAGTCAAATCATAAAGTCAAAAGTAACCAGATGTGCTTTACTGCTGATACATTTGTTGGCTGCAACTGGATTTAAAAAAATACTTCTACACATGCAAATAAAATTTTTTAATTAAATAAATTATATGATATGATGGTTTATTAATCAAATTAATTGCGAACAAAGCTACAAAACACAAGCCCAATTGTATGTAAGCAGGTTGTTCTAGTGCTGAGGATGCAAAAACAAAACTAAAGAGCAAGGATATCACCATGGCAACTAATGCAGGTGTTTAACTCATGTTAATCAGTTGGCACTCAAAAACGGAGTGAATGTATATAATTGAAAACCAATTTACTTGTTCAAACAAATTCTATCCCCAACTACTTTTTCACTGCCTTTTTCATCTTTCCATCACTAACCTCTTACACAATAGTCAAGCCCCTTTCACACTGACACTGATTAAATCTCTGGAGGTTGGTGATTCGCTGTTCTGTTGAATGTTCTCATTCTGCCATGAGATTACCTGGATCTCAAGCTGGAATCCTTTTTTTTTGTTTGTTTTTTTGAAGACGCTGTATAGGAAACTGTTTTTGTATTTCACCAGGACAACATAAAACCATAAAATGCAGCTATTACAACAGCATGAGTTCATAGTACTAGACTCTAGGTACTGAACTGACCAGCCAGTCCATATCTTTCGAAAAAAGAGAACATTTGGTGCAATATTAAATGAAAAATATATTGAACACAACCACAAACTCTTCAGCAGCTGGAAACCTATATCAGGCGAGAATAGGACCAAATTCCAAAACCATAACTCCAGAATCTCAAGCCCAGACATCTTCAAACTGTTTGAAAAGAGGAGGAGATGCTACAGCCTATGGTATGGTTAACATGCCCCCATTTTGAGGCTGGCATTAAATTTGAAATGAGCTTATTTTGTGATCATTACTGATAAAAAAGTGCTGAATATTGTAAATACTGCAAGTACATCAAAAGAATACTGAATAACTTTATAATTATATACTGTCAAAGTAATTAAATATATATTTGTTATACTATGGCATACATATATCATATTTTTGTATGCACAGTATGTATTTTTTTTGTGTGTGTGTGTGTAAATATATATACAGTGGGTACGAAAATCATTCAGACCCCCTTAAATTTTTCACTCTTTGTTATATTGCAGCCATTTACTAAAATTATTTAGGATCATTATTTTATTTTTTCCTTCATCAATGTGCACACAGCAGCCCATATTGACAGAAATGCACAGAATTGTTGACATTTTTGCCAATTTATTAAAAAAAGAAAAACTGTGATTAAAAAAAAGTATCACATGCTCCTAAGTATTCAGACCCTTTGCTGTGAAACTCATATATTTAACTAAAGTGCTGTCCATTTCTTCTGATCATCCTTGAGATGGTTCTTCACCTTTCAGCTGTGTTTGATTATACTGATTGGACTTGATTAGAAAAAGCCACACACCTGCCTATATAGGACCCTTAGGTC
>JAUCMT010000190.1:0-15822 GCA_032357475.1 Enteromius thamalakanensis
TTTTTTTTTTTTTTTACTGTTTGTGCAGTAAAAATTGTCACCAATGGAGCTACGATCAATTTAGGATTACAATGGTTTTGATAAAATGCATCCCTGGACAACAGTTGTCTGCCATGTTACACAGTGCTAGAGCAGCTCCACCACTGTGTGAACATAGCTTACATCAGAGCGCCTTTCACACTGTAATAGTTTTGCCTCTTGTATAACTGCATTGATTGTTTTTTCTCAAATAAGTTAAACTCAAATCAATATTTAATGTAAATTTTTTTACTTGGTGAGCAGCTACATTATAAGTGTAATAACAACAGTAAGGCCACTCATTACCGCAAAACAATCCCCTTCACAATGGTCTAATACCAACAGGGTTTATTTTGGGATAATAACCATGTATGTTTTAGCACATGTAGCATGACTGTTTTTGAACTTATAATTTACCGTAGTTACAATACCCTACAACCTGTTCTCAGTACACATTTTGCCCCCAATCAAGACTATTAGATACAATGAAATACTACAGAATTAAGACCAATAAATGGTTTTCTGCCATTCTCTTGGTACCATATGAGCTCATTATGTAATGCAACAACCCTGATGTGACTTCTGGCATTTGCAGTTCAGGCTTCTGCAAGGGAAAATCAAATCAATCTCCCATTGACTCTGTCAGCATGTGATGGAAAGCTAATTAAAGGCCCCGAGGGAAGGCTGGTCATTTTATGAAGCATGTAGTGTGATCACCAAGATGATCCAATTGTGCAGTGCCTGAAAGGTTCGAGCAGGGACGAATCAGGATAACGAAATCACGTGCATATGCTGATTGGTGGATCGCGGCTTGCCTCATTCCACCCATTGTTTTAATATTAAAAATTGTTTTTTTAATCAATTGCTATTGGATTTATGGGGTAAATGCACAATATTGTGCAAATATGCTCCTAATGAGATTTGTGCCACATTAAACTATAAAAAAGAACATGCTAAACAAATCACTGCAGTATTGATGGATTGAGTTTTGGAGGGGGGGCCTGATGCAATTCGAGTGCAAGGTCTTTCATTTGACATTGAGTGCTCGCAAACGTAAACAACATGGAAAGCTTCAGCACAAACTCAAAGAGGAGCACAAAGGGAAATGGTGAAATGGGATTGATAAATTCCACATGCATCGTTTTGTTCTAGGTCCAGGTGCACTTGCTTTTGAAAACTCCATCTAACAGACAATGCAGTTTGCTATTAAACTGAGCTCGAATTGACTAGAATTATAGATTACACAAAATATGAACGGAATATGAAATAGGATGGATATGCATGCTTGCAAAGGTTTGAAACCCATTTCTTGTTGGAGTCGACATGGTAGTAATTGGGTTGCATTAAAAAACGGCTTGCTGGTGAGCAATATCGTAAAATTTCGTGTGGCAGAATATTGTATTGACTGCATGAGGAACATTTGGTTAGTTGGATGGCATTGCGGGCAACTTTTTATGCGTGTGGGGGTGCTGTTTTCAGCAATTGCTTGATAAGATCTGCCATGGGGCATTGTCCCGTCAGTTTCTGATCAATTCCTACATCCTGTGAACTCGCTGCATGCAACAACTGTGGGGAACATTCACTGTAGCCCAACATTATGCAGAGAGACTGGCTGCGCTTTAATGTGCGAACTACATGGCTGTAAAATGAAGGAATGATTTTCCTTATTGGGGAAAACATGCTTGTTTATATTCTAAGGAAACTAGACAGCAAATCCCACTGAAATGTAAGTTGATTTTAATTTGATTTTGTGGATAAAGCTTTCATTGGCATTTTTGTTTGTGCTTATAAACTACAATTTGGGTCAAAAGTACACTAACTAGTTGTTCATGGCTTTCTATACTTGGAATTTATTTTTGTTTGTCGAATGCATGCAAAAAGCCTTATGCGTGATAGCTAGTGCATGAATGCAGAACAATAAAGATAAAACCAACTTGAACAGCAGAATCAAGTTTGTGGTTCCATGTGCATGAATTTTTAGACCTGGAATTTCATGGCAAACGACTCTTTGAACTTGAATGTTAGGCTAAACCCTTTTTTTTGTCTTAAACTAAGCACGGACATGTGGCGGTGAAGATGGGGGACTGGAACTTGTTGGGGAGCATTTTAGAGGAGGTTCATATTCACTCCACCATTGTGGGTAAAATCTGGCTGACCATCCTGTTCATATTCCGGATGCTGGTTCTCGGCGTGGCAGCAGAGGACGTTTGGGTGGATGAGCAAAGTGAGTTTGTCTGCAATACGGACCAGCCGGGATGCAAGAACGTTTGCTATGACCAAGCGTTCCCGATATCGCTCATACGCTTTTGGGTACTGCAGATCATTTTCGTTTCCTCACCTTCGCTGGTTTACATGGGACATGCTCTGTACAGGCTGAGGGCTTTGGAGAAAGAACGGCACAGGAGAAAAATCCAGCTGAAAGCCGAGCTGGAAGAGACGGAAGGCCTCTTGGAGGAGCACAAGAAGTTGGAGAAGGAACTGAGGAAGCTAGACGAGCAGAAGAAAATTAGGAAGGCTCCTCTTAGGGGTTCCTTGCTGCGCACATATATAATTCATATCCTTACCAGATCAGTGGTGGAAGTGGCGTTCATTGTAGGGCAGTATATCTTATTTGGGATTGGACTGGATCCTTTGTACAAATGCGAGAGGGTGCCTTGCCCAAACAGCGTGGACTGTTATGTCTCCAGGCCGACGGAGAAGACCATCTTCATGGTTTTCATGATTGTCATCGGAGGGGTTTCGTTGTTTTTGAACCTCTTGGAAATATCCCACCTGGGAGTTAAAAAAATTAAACAGACTCTAAGCGGCCTCCAGTTTGTTGAGGACGACAGTCTTTGCAAAACCAAGCACTCGACCATTCAGCAGCTGTGTGTGATGACGACGAATATGTCGCCCCACAAAAACCAACAGTTGAAAACTTTTATTCCACAGGGGCAAATGGACCCTCCGCTGTTTCTAACCAATGCTTACAATAGCTCGAGCAATGACATGCTGCGGCACAACAGTTTCGCCACGGCTTCCCTCCCAGTGTCCTGCATTACCCAGCAGCCCCGGCAAATGCGCCAGCCTAGCCAGGGAATGATTCATGAACTGCACTCCCAAGGGTCTATGGAGTTACTAGAGGACCGGGAAAACCAGCATCTAGAAAGCAGAAATGGCTCGGAGAGGGATGTTAGGCCTTTTCACTTTGGTCAGCTTGGTCCTGAGGGTCATACGGAAATACCAGCCTGCCTTCGCAACGCTCTGCACAGGCCCAGCCACATGCCAGACCTAGGTGACGACACTGTGGAGTCCTCCGAGAGCGACTTCTGTCCGCCCAACAGAAAAGCCAGTTTCATGGTCCGAATGCCCTCAGAAAGCATTTCTGGCAGTCCCTCATGTCCCTCCACAAGGAGTTCAGAGTCCGAACTAGGCTCCCTCAATGACCTGCCCATGAACCCACCACCAGGAGGAGGACGACGGATGTCAATGGCAAGTAGATGCAAATGACGCCCAGTTATTGAGCAGGTCATATAAAAGCTTACTTGTCCAAAATGACAAAATTAGGATTTTTTATTTTTTTTCCCCAAGATGAGATTCTGCCAGCTACATGAAAAATTAAAAAACAAAGAAAATCAATGTTCTATAATATTATATATATACATACACACAAGCACATATTATGATAATATTACAAATATGATGGATGTTGATAATTAGTATTATTATATTTCACATGCATGCCTAATTTGTTTACTGATTTGAGAAATGTCTTATTTACAGAGTGTATTCTTGGATATCTCTTCCATCATGAAAAAGTGAAAGTAAGAAGGACAACAGGAATGTAACAGGCCGTTCATGAGCAGAAATGAATGGAGATATCAGTGACAAAGGGTTTCACTCTGATCTGCTCTGCTTGGAAAGCACTGGTCTAACGCAGCTTCAATGTGGTACAAGTAGTGCTGTTTTGTACTGTTCATTGTTTTTATTATAAGCACCTTAATTTACCAGTAAAGCACAGTATATTTTTTCCCATGTCTTATAATGGAAGCCAAAAGACATCTGTGCATATTTATAAAAGCTTCAGACAGCTGGCAAAAAAAGAACATTTTTAAATCATTTAGCTTACATCCATAAAATGTGATGCAAGCTGATGGACTCTTACATCAAATTCTGAGGAAAATAAAAGTTTTCTTACTTCCAACTGTGTTTGTGTTTGAATTCAGGGTGAATACGGATCATGCAAATTTTATACTCCTCTGAGCAAATGATGCAAAACACGTTCAATCTGCATAAAACATGCTTGGCAATTTATTTATTATCCTAGTAGACAAATTCAATGTGGACACATTCAAGAATGTAACAAATACAGATCATGAACATTGAGGTCACAACTTTTCAAGATTTGATTAACAAAAGAAAGCAAAACAATCATTTTCAAAGAATCCCACAAATACCTATAAACAGAATATGTACAATACATACAAAATCTACATAAAAGAAACGAGTGTAAAACATCTTTTAAAAAGGTTGTAAACCAGTTTTGCTACAGACCTTGTCCAAGACGAGAGGTATATCGATTTTACAGGTAGATCTGTGAATGTCAAAACTCTCCTTACTGCATGTAAACTAATTACCATATTTGTATTTGCCCTTATCAAAATATTCATATCACAACTGTGGTGCATCATATAACAAAGGCATGATGCCTGATTTATCCAAATCCAATCTTAAAGGTCATAAGAATAAAAACTCAGCATATGCACAGAATTCTGAAGATTTTACTCTGCTAATTTGTAAACATTATGAGGACATATCTAAAGTCTTGACAGTCAATTTTTTTTAAAGTCATCTTTTATGGTGCACAACTGAACCTAAATGAGATTTTCGATTGATTTGTCCCAATGTGAACTTATGAATGTGTTCGATCAGATTGCCAAACGTATGGTAAAACAAAATATTAAACATGAAGTTTAATAAAGTCTTACATTTTATTAAAGTCATGCAGTCCACAAAAATTTGAAGTAAACAGACTAAAGTAATTAAAACATATACCCCTTCTCACCTTCGAACTTAACTATCGTTTCAGCTTAAAGCAACAACGTTATAAACAAAAATAGAAATGCAGCACTAAGCTTTTTAAACTTGAACTTTGAATTTTCACCTCAGGTTATTAAATCAAACACGTTAAAATGTTACAAGACTAGAAAAATTACACCGAACTGAGAAATTTGAGTGAAAATATTAGGACCAGAGTGGACTGTGGATAAGCATAAAACTTTTTAACATTTCAAAAATTGAAACTAGTTTCAACCCTCAGTAAAATGATGGTGTGCGTAACGCCCTGAAGGAATAAAACCAGATCTAAGAGATCTAAGTGCGAGCTGCCAAAAATGAACCAAGTCAGAATAACTTAATTTACTAAAGTTTGTTTGGAGAGTTTTATAGACAACAGACATCCCTGATCGATCATTTTAACAGTCTCTGAGCTTCGGAAAAAAACTAATCTGTAGAAAATTGCTTCCATATCAAATGATGCTTCATCACAAAATGATGGAATTGTTGAATCGTCATTGCTTTATCATCTATTTTGAAAAAGAGCTCTCCGTTTCAGAAAGAGATCAGATGTTGATTTTCAGATTGCTCGGCTTCAGGTGAGCGGCTGTTAAGCTTATTTGTAATTCAATTTAGTAAGGAATGCTTAAATAGATACAAAACACTTTCAAACACTCAATATCACATTTGCATATGCTGCTTGATTTAAAGTTACCAAAAAAATCTGCAATTCCTGAGATAAATCTGAGAACTAGTGCCGAGCAATGATTAATTGCTATTAAATCGCATCCAAATTAAAAGTTTTTGTGTACATAATGCATGTACGGTGTATATTTATTATGCATATATTAATGCACACACACCTGGGGCCTGTTCCATAAAACAAGTTTACCAAATAAGTCAGGTTTATTTCAGTTAGTCTGACTTATTGCCAGTTAATTTCGTTTTGAAATAAGTCAGACTATCTGCCAAAAGCCTGGCTTATTTGGTAAACTTGTTTTGTGGAACAGACCCCTGCATGTATATATTTAAGAAAAAGTATGTTGTTTATATATTAAGTAAAATTATATATATATGCACACACATGTAAAATACATGCCAATATTTTTAAAATGCATGCTGTATGTGTGTTTATATACATAATTAATACACACATTACATGCACATATATTACATAAACAAAAACTTTTATTTATTGTATTAATCATTGCCCAGCACTACTGAGAACCAGATACCATATAATGAATATGAAAAATGAAGGTAATGTTCAAAACTAAATGATTTTAGCATCCTATACAGCCTGGATGAGAACAAATCCATACGCACACACAAACAAAAACCCATCAGGTGATCCATCGTGAGTGTAACAACAGAACAGTGCCCTTAAGTACCCTTAAACTTAACACTGGCAAAAAAACGTAACATTTGAACACACTGAACCAACGGTCATGATAAAATATAAGAATGCATTTTACCGGACTCAGTTTCTCTCGGGCAGCTCTTCTGTCGTGCACTTCTCAGTCATTTCCTGGCAGAAATCAGTCGTCACACTTGAACTGCCCATGTGGGAAGGTTCTGACCTCTCAGAGGTGACAGTGTCTTGGGGCAGCACGGCCTCTCTGTCCACTCTTATGTGTGAGTGCGCATGTTCGATTATAGCCTGGCAGTCATTTAAGCCTGGGGACGACACTACACTGTTGTGTGAGGTGAGAGTTACGTCTATACTGGTGGGATTGGGAGAAATTCTGAGGTCTGATGAAACTGGGTCTGGGTGTAGATTATACGAAGACTGAGACTGTGCTGGACTCTGCTGTTCTTCCCTACAGACCTCCTGAGACAAAAAGGAGAAGTTTTCCCACAGCTCCCCCATGCAGATCTTCAGCTGGCTGCGTTCGGTTAGGAGCTTCTGCCTCTCACAGACCTAGCAGAGGAGAAATACATGCCTTACAAGAATTGTTTCGATATCACCTTCATTAAAGCGTGCAAGGAAGCGCTCTAAAGGATGTTGGTGCAGCCTACCAGTTTGTGAATCTCAAGCTCCAGGTTCTGGATGCAGTCCAGCTTTCTTTTCCTGCAGCGCTGAGCTGCGATGCGGTTTTTACTGCGGCGTCTCATATTGTGGATGAAGTCTAGCTGATCTGAGGTCAGCGTATGCATCTTTATCATCAGCTGAAAGTCATTGCGTGGAAGCTCTGTGATCTGGTCTACTGAGAAAGGCAGTTTCACCTGCAAGTGTACGGCATATTAGAGTTAAGATGTAGTTAATGCAGCATGTGACTTCATATACAGCTTGAAACTAAACATAAACAAAACGACAAAACATACACTTACAGTATATATTTTGCAAATTTCACACAACCTTCACAGAAAATATGGAACTTCACCACTAGATGGCACTGCCATCTAACTTGTGTGGAATGTTTTATTTATTTGCATTCAGACTAGAAATCTAAACTTTGGAAACTCGTCAAATATAAGACAATAAATAAACAACCTAATTTTCAGTAAGATATGATATAAATCTATCTACCTATCATCTATCTAGAGATAGAGATTACATAGACAGATAAATAGATGTATGTTAGATACCAGACAGAAATATATATATATTATAGATATATAGATAGATAGAGAGTACAGATATTTATGATAAGTTCTATTGAACTTTCTTTTCATTTCTAATTCCTCAATAGAAATATTAATTCAAATATTTCAAAATGAATCATTTCTGATGGATCATGTGTCACTGAAGACTGGAGAAACAGCTGCTGAAAATTCAGCTTTGCCATCACAAGAATAAATAATATTAAAAAAAAAATGTAACAGTTATTTTAAAATGTGTTTTAATACAGTATAGTACTGCTTTTCCTGTATTTGCATGCTCAAATGCATGCATACATATGGTATGCCACTGTAAATTTAAACTTCCTTACAGATAATCCTCTGGGTATAAATTTTGTTCTTCTACCTGAAGGATAAAGGATTTCAGGTGGGTTGGTAATATATGCAGTTAATAAGCTACAGCAAAGAGCTTCAGTTTACCATCTTTTTACATTAATCACAGCACAGCTCCGAAAATGTCATGCAAATGAAGATAAGCACGGGACACATTATGGTTCAATTACAAATTCACTGTATTCTCATTTCCATGCAATGACAAAGATGAAACCTGACTTAAAACTCTGCCGTGGGAGTTGGTTATAGTGATCACCATGACGAATACTCCCTCTCTCTGCTGTGACCTTGTGCCACTGCTCAGTCTGTGTAAAATGGAGGTCTATATTTAACCGCTCTACTACAGAGAGCTCTGTAATAAGGCTAGAATGACAGATTAGGCTTCCAGCAGCACAGGCACGTTTTCTCCTCTCCTTCTCTCTAAAGTCAGGTCGTTTCTGGGAGAAGGCTCTCATACTGTGAAGTAGGGCTCATCTGTTAGCCAGTGAGGTGAAGCGGCCCATCATCAGATGGGAGCCTGGGGGCCACTGCCCCACTTCTGTCTGGGGACCTGCAGCTGGGAGCTTTAAACTCAGGCAGAGTGAAGGGCAAAATAAAGACGGCTATAGAAAGATTGTTTCTGAAGAGATTTCTACACTATAATGGGTTCAAAATGGCTTTTTTTTCATAACCTATTTTTTCTTCAATTTTTAACAAAAAAAAAAAAAATTACATTTTTGACATGTACTATTGTATTCTTAAAAGACCCATCTAAATACCACGGTTCCTTATTTTGCCATCGTCACATAATCTTGAAATATTTATTGTTACTGACGATCATAAACCATCTTTCCACCAAGTAAATACAGTTTAAACTGCAAAACAAATACTGTGTTCCAGTTAATATCTAAAACACCTGAAACAAGGTGAATGTACTTAAAGGAATAGTTCACCCAAAAATGAAAACTGACATGATTTACTCATCCTTGTGTTATTCCAAACCTGTACAAGTTTCCATAGTACCAGAAGTTCCCTAAAAATACTAGTTTTTTTCCCTTCCTATGAAACTTTCCATTCTATGGAAGGAGACCAGAAACTTTCCGTAAGAAAGAATTTTCATATTTGGGGGAACTATCACTTTAAGAAGCAATACTCCATTAAATATTATAAAAATAGTTTTCAGAGGATGGGTTTATTTTTTTTTTAAAGTACAAACAAGTTAAAAACAAATGTGAAATATCTGCCACTATTCTATAAAAAAAACAGTGTTCCAAGTAAGTTTATCTTGTTTTATGCATTTATAGAAAACATAAAAAGTCAAATTGCTGCAATGCAGCAACTTGATACATCAACACAAAACTGATGTTTGATCACAGTACATCAGTGTGCATATATCAGCTATTTCACAACAGAAGGAAACTCATCCATTTACAGTAGATTTGTAGAATCTGAAGCCATCAGTTTCATAATGCTGCTGTGAAATATCTGGCTTTTTATAGATCTGCCTTCAAAACATTCTGAGAATCCCCCAAAAACATCTTTGTAGTCATTTGTATACTGACAACAACAACAACTCAATTGGGTCATCAAAAATCAAACGACTAAATGAAACAGCAAATTATCATCCTCAGATTCTTGAAATGGCAAAGTGTCAGTGTTGTCAGGAGGAGGAACAATTATGTCATTGGGACCTTAGGAACAAGAACGGCTCAGAGCTTATTGCCATGGCAACCCTCCAGTGTTTGCCAAGTTACTGCAGCTTGATTCTCACAAGCTCAGGAATCAAATGTGGGAATGTTTTGTAATGATAAAATTATTCGTAATTATTTATGGGGATTTAGCTTTTTTTAATGGGATCATGAATTGGATTTGAACTTGTGCCCATCAAAAGCTCAAAGGTCGACAATGTGTGCCAACCACTGCACAGAAATGGACATCGGGGACCAAAAATAATACTAAAAACAAAGCAAAACAGTAATTTTTCAAACAAAAACTGTGATTGGGATATAATTTCAGCATTTAAAAAAAAAAAAAAAAAAAAAAAGAAAAAACACACAATTTGAGAAAAAGGCTGTGATTATATCTATATGACTAGACTATCATATAATAAATAATAAAAATAACCAAATAACCAAAAAATAATCAAATTTTTACCAGGGATGCAAACTTATCATCATGGGTAAAGACACAATCGCCCTAGCCACTGCAACTGACAGAGTAACTGACTCATGCAAAAACTCCTGATAAATCAATGACTAACTACATAATCTCTTATTTACAGTGTGTGTGCATTTTTTCTCTCTCTGATTGTATTGGGTAGAACTGCAAGCATCTGGAACTATGCATCAGTAAACTTACAAAAACAAAAATGACCATTGCTTTCAACAGAGATGCAACAATACTCAACGCTGCAAAAACAAGTAAACAATCTTGTGGTTTTGTTATTCTAAACCAGAGCATGAAGAAAAACACACAGGAGCGTGTAAAAGTGGTTGACTACAAGTGGGTAGAGATATGAATTGGTACTAGTGGTACTGTAAAAAGACCCCACCACCACTAAAATGACTTTCTCCCTGAATCTACACAAATCTCATAGGTGACGTATTGTGAACTTAAAAAGCTGAGTTTTCACTGGAAGTTGAGGAGTTTGCATCTACAGTATATACTGTACTATTGTAAGACTTTTGAAAAACAGAATAGTATTGTAATACTGTCCTCCCTAATATATAATTTTATTTGACAGTGCAACTGTTAAATTACAAAACTAATAATGTTCTTGTACTCATAATTTCTTTATTTTCCAATCACTCAAACCACTGGGCTTTGATGTTTAGGTGGAGAAGTTCTTCTCAATTCAAGTCTGGGAAGATGGTTGGCACATGGTACTGTAGGTTGCTAAATGCACATTTAAGCGACTGAATGATGCTGCTGAAAACACTGAATCAGGAGCTACTTGCATATAAATGAACACAGTGCCATGCTGCACTCTGAAACATGCAGTCCAGACCTGATATTTGCAATAAGCCATATATTAATTTCACTGCAAGTTTTAATATCCACTAATATTTCCAAACACAGACCACAAATTATATTTCCAAACACTAACCTCTTGAGTGTGCTCTTTGGTTGGAAACGATTCGCTATCTCCATCGGAAAAAGATCCAGATTCGTCACTGGAATTAGTGTCATACGACTTCTCGCACTTGATCTTTGATGGCCCCGACATGCTATGGTCCTGGTGTTCAAAGGCCAGACATCTTGCCATGGTAGAACAAGGAGAGGTAGAGAGCTCAAACTGGGGCAGGCTGGAAGGAGATCCTCCACTGCCATCCTCAGCGAAGGAGTAGGAAGAGCAAGAGCTGGAGGTTCTGATATGGCTCTCGGCATGAGACGAACGGGGACACATTTTAATGGGCACCGGACAGCTGCTCTTTGGCCGGCGACGGTAGGGCAATGCGGGCTCTTGAGAGACAGAAGTTGGGGACAGTGCTTGGGAGCAGGGGAAAGACTGACTGGAACCTGCCCATAAGTCGTCCGGGGTCTCCTGGCCCAAACAGCTCTCACCCGGATAAGAGTGTGCGGGTGCCGCCAGATGGTAAGGAGCTCGAGAGGAGAAGATGACACTTCTTCTGTCGCTCTCCCTTTCAGTTTCATGGGAACAGATCCTCTCAAAGGAAAGCGACTTGAGAGACATGCCAACGGTTAATTTCTCAGCAGCCTTAGAGGATGCCACTCCAAGTCCCCCAACGAAGGCCTGATAGTCTTTTTGGAAGTCATTTGGAGCAATTTGTGGTTCTCGAAGGGGAGAGGTTCTGCTGGTGAGTTGCAGATCAGCGGTAAAACAATGATCCGAAGATGTGACTTCCTTATTAACAAGGGAGTGCAGGCACACTGGTGAAAGCTTGCTCAAAGGCAATTCGTTGGGCGTTGAACTAAGTTGTCTTCCCTCAAACTCTGTTTCCATTGACATCTCACACTCTTTACCCCCGACCAGACCGCCCTGCTCTAACTCGGACAAGTCTACTGGCACACAGTCTTCCCCACTTGCTGGTTCTGCTTTAACCTTTGAAAGATCAAGGCCCTGGGCATCGTTGCTGGTGACAGTATCCTGCAGAGAGCTGTGTAAGCTTGAGGTACGGCTGTGTGAGGAGGTGGTTGCGTTGTGCTTAGCAAGAACCTGATGGTATTTTCTATATTTGGGATAACGAGGGAGGTCGAAAGTTGGAGGTTGGTCTAAATGATGCAGGTTGTTGGTGACCTTTATTTGCTCAGTTTCAGGGTGCAGCCTTGATCCAGACAATGGTGGTTTAGAGTCATTTGGCTGCACACTTGCATCCTCTAATCCATTATCCTGATGGTTCTGAAGCAGAGTCTGAGGTGTTGGTAGATTCTGGCTGTTCTGTACGCCATCAGCCTCACTTTTCATCTGGGCCTGTAGGAAGCGGAAGCAGGAGTCTTCAAGGTTGTGCATTCCTAGGAATTGGGCGCAACACATGACATCCTGGATGTTGTCCTTGTTGAGCAGCAGCTTGGCTGTGTAAGCAAACTGCAACAGTGGGGTAAATCCTTTCTCCGTGATCTATAAAGACAAAACAAAACAAGCTGATATTTCAGGGTCATCAGTGGTATTTTAAAAATCACAATAAAGGGGCACTTTTGTAAAGTTTTCAATGTCTACTCAAGGTTTCCAGCCATAATGTTCTGCCTCCTTTATGAGAATTACAAAAGGCTGTTTTACTACTGTCCTTTAAAGACTTGGGTAATAGTGATGCATTGATATTTCTTATTAAATTTGATACTACTCTCAGTACCAGTAGCCTTGTGGCCCAAGTTTGAATCCCTTTTCATGGTCATTTTAGGTTCCAGATGACGACAAATGTACAGAAATTAATATAAAAATATTTATATAGAAGAAAGTAATATGGAAATAGATTCGATCAAATGTTTTCAATTTTATTATTTTTATTAAATGCGATTCATCCCAGTGATAGCAAAGCTTAATTTATCAAAAAAAAAAAAAAAAAAAAAGGTATTTTGTGTAAAAACTATGACCACAAATGACGGAGAATAATCGGCTTATCCTCAAATCACATTTTATAAATCATGCTATAAAAAAAACTACATGTGTGCAACAAAGTATCTGAGCTTCCTATTCAATGTCCCGCAAGCTTTATACATCAAGTAATAAAATGAAGTGAACTGCATAGTGTCAGGAACAAAAATAAACCACCCTTCTCATCACTTTCAATCACTCTATCGCTCTCGCAGGTATCCATGAATGCTCGGGGCAGCGCAACCACATCAAGAACATCATCTTTAAAATAGAAAGTCATCCTGCTGAAAAAACAGCTCCCCCAGACATTCAGTCAGTCCTCCCAGAGCTGCTAATAAATAGAAAAGCTAGGGGGGGAAAATGCTGAGCATTCTGTGGATCTATTTTCAGCTGGCATCAGCAGCTGCCGCCTGCAGAAGCATGTCTTTATGGAAGCCAAGCGCCATATGAGACTCCTTTAATGTTATAACCAGCAATCCTAATGAGGGCAGCAGGCAGGGACGCATGTACACACACAAAGCAGAAAGCAGAGACTCCACACTATAAAGCGTGAGGGAAGCAGCTCAGCACGACTCTGAGGACAGAATGAGATATGAAGCCAATTTCCCGGTCATTACAGAATACAATTTGACATTAAGTGTTTTGAAGATGAACGATAATTAATATATAAGCAGAGGCCTTCTGACATATCTGGGATATTGTAATATAGCTTTGAGATCGCAAAGCACCTAAAGTATTACAACACAGAGAATCAGCCATGAATAAATCATACTTCCTCAAGCACAGTGAAGTTCTGAGAGGGAACTCTGCTAACACTCCTGGTAAACAACATAAGCAATTATGCCAACTCAAAGCTGAAGACGATGAACGTGTTTTCTTCACTGACACATTCCTTTCGGACCTCCTATCTTTATTTACACAAAGGAGCACATTTCTTGTTAGAACACAGTATTCCTAAAAGGAAAATATTTTGATCAAAAATACAGTAAAGCAGCAATAGATTACAACACATAACTAGTGCTGGGTGATAGACCGGTTCAAACTGTAAACTTGTTTGATCTTCAAAGATCGCCAGTGGCCTCAAATTATTTTAGTTTCACATTCACAGTACGTTTTCAAGCTCTCATTCAGCCAGTCCGCTGTTTTTGTTTCATGCAGATATGTTTCATGTAGTAGTTCGATAGAGCTGTAGTCAGTCTATTGCTATAAATTGTGAAATTATTATATGATCTACTGTATATGGAGCATATGTATTTAGATTTTGATTAAAATTCAGCGGTTCTGCAACCGTTTCATGTATTCTGCTTCATAAAGGCCCAGTCAGTGACCAACTTTATGCTTTTAAAAAAACCATGATACAGATTTTTTGGCAGAGACCCCACCACCACATAACAGAAATATTTTTACAATTTTAAAATGAATCAGCCATTATTCCAGTCTTCAGTGTCACACGAACCTTAATAAACGATTGTAATATTCTAATTTTGTCCTCAAGAAACATGTATTATCAAGTTGTGCTGCTTCTTAGATCTTTGATTAATTAAAAAAAAATAAATTATAAAAATTATTTTTATTTGAATTGTTCTAATGTCTGGGATTTTACATTTTTTACTCATTTTCCAATAAATTAATAATTTTATTCAACAAGAAAACGTTAAATTGATTTGAAATGGAAACTGTCTTTTTGAACAGTTTAATATTTCCTTGTTGAATCAAAGTATTAATTTCATGAAAAACACCAAACTTTTGAAAAGGTAGTGTATATTCAACCTCAAGACATTTTTTCAGACATTAGAAGAATTTCACTTCTCATGGCTGTGGAACTGTATGCAAGATTCACTCTACAGTAAATGCAATCAGAAATATTTAAAAACTGTGTATTGAAATTATATCTTTTCATTTTTCAGACTGGTTCGGTTATCTGCTACAAATATGTTGATTAATTAAAATTAAATAATAGTCCTTAAACTCACAAATAAATGAATAAACAAAGAAACAAAAACAAGGGTGTTTATATGCAGCAAATGCAATGATTCTAGAGATCTCACATCTCCCCTCTTTGACAGCTGGGATTTTTGTGATGTTTTCAGCGCAGGTCATTCAGGTGCATCCTTGCAGGCTGTTAATGTAGGCTGAATTTGTACCCTTGCCAAATGAGGACACTCACCTTCTGTGGCAGGTTGATGACCGGCTCGTGTTCCGTCTGGCCCCTAAGCAGCAGGGAGAAATACTGGCTACAAGCTGCCAGCACTGCCCTGTGGGCACGGATCTCCCTCCCCTCCACCAGCACTGTCACATCACACAGGACGTCCTGCTTCCGCTGTTCATTCAGGCACAGGAGGATGTTGGCACAATGCACTGTCGACTCATAGACATACATGGGAGCTTCAGGCTTCTCTTCCGTAGACATTCCTTGCTCGGAGCCTGTGGATGAAAGTGACATGACATGACTGCTCCACATTATTCAGGTTTCAACAATATTTATTGCACATGTGTGATGGAAAGCTAGTTTAAAGGGGGAAAATATGCTCTTTATTTCAACGGCAGCTCTTCAAAACCAATAATGGACAATCGCTGATACTATCGAACAGATGCCTTAAAATTGAGCTGATGGCTGCATGTGTCAGCTTTAGGGTTGCAAAATTCCCGGAATTTTCAAAGATGGAAACTTTTCATGGGAATTAACGGGAATTAATGGGAATAAATGGGAATTAACGGGAATTTATGGGAATAAACTGGGAATTTTCAAAATTTAAAGGGTCACAACACCCTAAAACACTTTT
>JAUCMT010000191.1:0-15812 GCA_032357475.1 Enteromius thamalakanensis
GCTCTTTTAAGAGCCATCAACAAGATCTAACTCTCTCTCACTCACTCACTCTCTCACTTACTCACTCACTCACTCACTCACACACACACACACACACACACACACACAAACTAACTCTCTCTCACTCACCCAAACACACAAACTAACTCACTCATTCAGTCACTCACACACACACACACATACATAATCTTTCTGTCTCTCACAGAAACTCTCTCTTACATACACACACAAACATTCTCATTCTGAAATACACAAAAACAATATCTCCCTGTCTCACTCACTCTCTCTCTCTCACACACACACACACACACACACACACAAACTAGCTCTCTCTCTCACTCACATACACAAACTAACTCTCACTCTCAAACACACAAACTAACTCTCACTCTCAAACACACCCAAACCAACTCTCTCTCACTCTCTCTCACACACACACGCACACACACACACACACAAACTAACTCTCTCACACACAAACTAATACACACTCTCTCTCTGTCTCTCACAGAAACTCTCTCTTACATACACACACGAACACACAAACATTCTCATTCTGAAATACACAAAAACAATATCTCCCTCTTCCTGTCTCACTCACTCTCTCTCACACACAAAAACATGGCACCTGGAGCCACAGCACGCCAGTGTAGTGTTTGCTCAAAAAAGATTGGCAGTGCCTCGAAAACATGCAAACACTGTGGAATGATGGTTAAACAAAAGAAAAATCTAGAAGAGCAAAAACTTAAATTTGATGACCGCTGGGCAGCCAAATTAAAAAAAGATGGCAATACTTGCAAAATTATGAATTCTGTGGACTTGCTTGTAGGTTTTATTGCAGTATATGAAATTGATTGTTATTTTCTTGAGACTCAAGCCTATTACAGTTTTTTACAGATGCTAAGACACATTTCTCAATACTTAGTTCACTTTTTGCAGAACTCTTCACACAGTGAGCACAACAGAAGTCTATGTGAACAAATATCATTGTTTTGGCACAAAATGCCTTCAGTGACAACATCTCTCAAATTTCATGAATTCTTTTCTCATTCAGTCACAACAACTGCCAAAAATCCGATCTCTTTGTACGTACAGCACATTTTGCACGTGCTTACATGTTCAAAACAATAACATAATGCAAAACTGAATAAGACAGCAAAATTCAACAGCAATATTTAATTGCAGTTAAATTGTTTTAGATTAGCATTACTATTGTATCTGTATCAGTGGATGATGTTTATACAAATTCTTGTATTTTGGAATTACTTAGTGCAAAAAAATACAAATAAATAAACAACATAAAATATTGATGAATTCTGCATCCAGTAACATATATTGCAGTTATAAACAATATTTATTGCAGTTATAAACAGATGTGTCCTTGTTTCACACAAGAAAACACTGTGTAATGCTGCATGTCGTTGGGGTTTTTTAGCTCATTGTTTTCAGGGGTGACAAAGTGTGTTTGCCGGCTGTCAACCGTTGCTAGTGTTCTGGACCGGAAGAAAGTGTTTTAGTATGAAATGAAATGAAGTGTTTTGAAATGAACTGCTTTGCCAAGCTGAAAGTAGGTTGAAAAAGTGGACTAAATATTGAGAAATGGGTCCTAGCGTCTGGAAAAAACTGTAACAAAAAAAGAATCATCACTATATTATAGAAAATGCCCTATAATGTAATAAAGCTTATTTCTGTTTGTGGAGACATGATATACAAAAGAAAAAGAACATATTTTTTTACTTGACTGTATACAGTACTTTCCTTAAAAATGTTTTGTTTTCTCTTCACAGCTACACAAATTGGAATTACTGGGTGTCTCACCAATGCTTTTTATTACAACTAAGAAAGGCCAGCACCGCTCTACAAAAGTCCTTGTCAAAAGTGCATACGTTCAAAGCCATCCATCAGTACCAATTATGCAGAGACTTTACGAGGCAGTTATAAGAGGTATTTATTTGCACATTTGCATGTACAATTCTTCTTTTACTTACTTATTATTTATTTATTTTTCTAAAACCACACCCATTTCCCCTAACTATAAACACTATTCCCTGCTTTGTTGCATGGACTGCTTGAGCTCAGTTAGCACACATTTACCAGGTGGAAACACTAGGAGTCAAAATTGATCACACACCAATCAGAACCTTCGATGGAGATAAAAGGACCAAAGTCAGTTTACAGTTTTTCTCAGGGGCTTTGATCCATTTCTCAGATCAGAAATGAAATTCTCTACTTGTTCAACATCATCTGGTCTCTTGTGTAGATCATAAAACATTTCTCATTATTTTGAACAAGTTGCCATTGCTCTGGTACAATCATGCTTTTATTTTTTATGTTTTGATTATGTACAAAATGCAGCCCAGTCGCACGTTTTTCTTTTCATGGCACGGACACAATTATTTCTCTATTTTCTTAAGTCCAGCATGAATAAATGCATCCAATGGAATCCTAGTTTTAAAAATGTGCTGGACTTACGAAAATAACGAAATAATCGTGTCCCTGACACGAATAAATAGATTAAATGATAATTTCTTTATATAGACACGAACTGCCATGCAACTGGGTTGACAATGACATCTTGTCATTACTGTAATACATTGATTACTGTAAGTCGTTATGGTAAACATAAATTGGTTGATCTAACTGTCATAAACTGTCAACCAAATTTTCTGGGAAATTTAATGAGACGTAATGGATTTGTGTTTACTGTAGAATATGAGGCATGGTTTCAAAAAATGTGTTTTAGCAATCAAGAAAAACTGTAATAAGATTATTATCTCACACTAATGTTTTAAAGAGTGCATGGACTGGTATCACTACTGATAGTTTTATTTATCATTAGACATAAATCATAACTCTCTTAAACAAAATTTGAATTTCTAATGTTGCGTCAAATAAAAATGTATAAAACATTTCACATCACTACTGTTTTATATATTATAATTACAGAGGGTTTTCATTTTTAGACATAGATTGTGTCAAATTAATGTTTCACAAGTTAAATAAAATAAGCGAAGCTTATGCTAAGGGAAGAGACTAAGGGTTAGAATGGCTGCCGAGCCCTAGGGTGAACAGGCCTAAAAGCTTGGGCGAGGGAAGAGGCGGACAGCTATTTGAGCAAATGTGCATGCAAGTTGGCTAACTTGAGGTATAATCTGGAAAACAAAAATATTAACATAGCTGCTGTGGAGATTGAGCGTCAAGAGCAGATAAGACGGCTCCTTATGCTTTCAAATCACTCTTTTGGTACTTTTGTATCATACAGCGATTTGTTGTACAGATTCAAGTCGAAGGAAAGAACAAATATGTGCAAGTATTTGCATCGCTTTGATTGTTCTCACCTTCTCATGTGCCATGATTGTTTTTTTTAAATGAACAAAACCTACATGTTATTGGTAAAACTACTTGATGTACTACTACTTGACTACTTTATGTTGATTTAAGACTGTGTTCTTTTTCTTTACCCTACACAGGGATCAACACCGCCTCTACATCCGCCACTGTGTTCAGTGAACCTGCTTCTGTGTCCAGTGTCCAGCTGTCCAGTGAACCTGCTGCTGCATCCAGTGAACCTGCTTCTGTGTCCTGTGTCCAGCTGTCCAGTGTCCAGCTGTCCAGTGAACCTGCTTCTGTGTCCAGTGTCCAGCTGTCCAGTGAACCTGCTGCTGCGTCCAGTGAACCTGCTTCTGTGTCCAGTGTCCAGCTGTCCAGTGAACCTGCTGCTGCGTCCAGAGAACCTGACTCTGTGTCCTGTGTCCAGCTCTCCAGTGAACCTGCTGCTACGTCCAGTGAACCTGTTTCCAGTGTCCAGCTGTCCAGTGAACCTGCTTCTGTGTCCTGTGTCCAGCTGTCCAGTGAACCTGCTTCTGTCTCCAGTGTCCAGCTCTCCAGTGAACCTGCTGCTGCGTCCAGTGAACTTGCTCCTGTGTCCAGCTGTCCAGTGAACCTGCTTCTGTCTCCATTGTCCAGCTGTCCAGTGAACCTGGTACTGCGCCCATCGACTCTGACATTACAGTCAATATTCCAAATGTTTTTTACAGGCCAATAACAAGAAAGCGAAGACAAACACATAATGGTAATTTTTTTCCTCCTTTGTAATTCTTAGAAATTCTTATTGTTAAACTACATTGTCCGTTTCAAAGGTGTTTAGCAGATAAAGTTTTTTACAAGTTAAAAAATAACCAGTTTCTTTTTGATATTGTTTAAATCAGTTGTAATTAATTGTAGTATTGCCTTACAGAATGCTCACATAACAGCCAGGATGTGTACCATGGAGAGGTTGTGAGGGAGAGAGTTAGGGAGGTTGGTCAGAATAATGAAAGAAAAATTACTAGTTTAAAAGGTAGTGTGAATTGTAGGTGTATTATGTACTGTAGTAAGATAACAGCACCTGTAACTAGCAACATCCTAATCCAGGTTTACTGTACAGTAAATTGGCAAGTTATATATTAGGTAGACATGTACATTGCATAGATATTGATACACAATATAAAGCATAGATATTGATACTTAATATAAACCATAGGTATTGATACATCTTTGTCTGTATGTTCTTTAAAGGGAAGAAAAGAATATCTTTTCCGTTGGCAGCCTTGCACATCCTGGTAAGAATAGATAAATATTTGGTAGCTTAATTAAACCTATCGTTTCCTATGAAATTGTGCTTACCCATAAAGATAATTTTGACCTTTTTAACTTTGAATATACAAATGTCATATTTAGTCATAGTAATAGTATTTTTATGGCAATTAAAAGCAAATTGATGTTTAAAGTTAGGTATAAAAAACTGATCGGTTAATGATGTAATGCTGTTAGTGTGAAATTTAAAGATGTTTGTTTTCCATAGGTCATGACCACTTCATTTTTAAACAAAACCAACTTATTTTCCAAGTAGGAAATTAAATGATCAGTCCTTAGACTGTGCACATATTTTGGCAAACTTTTTTTTAACTCTTTTTTTCTTGTTCTTGTTCTTTCTTCCTAGTGGCAAGAAGTGGAGGAGTACGTGGGTGTCGGAGGATGCTGTTCAGTAGTTATTAACATAATATTTGTGTCTGTTTCAATTCATACTCATATTACATGTCAACACAATTAAATAAAAAGAAGGCATGTGTGCTGACTGGGCTTCTATTAATGTGTTTTAACAGATTATTTTACTTGGGAAAAATTATTCATGCCTCTGTAAATCTTGCAGAACAGCAAAGCATAAAACAACTTCTCTGTTACACAATACATCCTACAAAAGGTGTTGTATTATAAAGTAAAGTGTGATTAATGTGGTGCATGAAATATGTGATTTTATTAAACAACCACAAAAAAAAAGATTAATTGGAATTCTTGTCGCATTTAATAATAATAATAATAATAACAATTTGGGACACTTTTGCATCAACATTTATGTAATGTGTACTGTATATGCTGTGCCTGGTAATTATGCCAAATTTCCTTTACTTGAAAATTCTGCAAAGTGCAGTACAGGACTTTAGTGGGTTGTATTTCTAAAGACACCTTCGGCATAACATGATCTTGGATCAACAGTTTATCGATATGGATTCCTAACTTCATTGGAAAATAGAGCAGCCACATTGCTTGCATCCAGCACTTAAGGAAGACCAAGAAGATGAAAAGGTAGTTTTTTCAAAACAAGGCCTTTCATATTGTGGTTATTTATATTTATATATTCAGTTCATATCTATCTTTATGCATGACAGATTTTATTTATTTATTTTTTAAATTGGAAAGTGTCACTCTATTGTTTTTTTAAATGTTATGAACAACTAAATACATCTGCTTATAGCAGAATTAATCCTTTTTAAACTTTTCCTGAACTAAATCAACACTGAAATAAATTACGACAAATAATGACAGCTAAGTTAAGGCAAAAACTAGTTTTATATTTGAAGTTTTCATTATTGTGTTATTTTGCAGTTTAATAGTGTGAGAAAATAACTGCTTTGAAATAATCATGAAATAAATATAATTTAAAAAATCTAAAAGAATAAAAAAAAACAACTTGTGAAGTTCTTTGAGCTTCACCTATTATCACAATGGGGAAAAAAATGAATAACGGAAGTATAAAGACATAAACCTATTCATAAAATCTTGTTTGTTTCTTTTTTGTAATTAAAGAGCTATATTACGTGGAATGCATGCATTCATCTTCTACTCAATTTGTCATCTAAAACCGGAACACGTGTCATGACCATATATAGACAAGCGGTCATAGCGCCTCTGGGTTGTCATTGGATCCAAGGCACCGGCATGAATTTATGTGGTTGGACAGTCTTTAAACTTAAACACGTTTCGTGTTTTATAAAAAAAAAAAAAGTACGTTTTGCTGTTATTAATATATAAGTAATAGATTCAGTTAACAATACCACGTTTCTATCTTTAGAGAAATTATCCTTAGATCTGAACCCTAAGCCTAACTACTAACTTCAAAGAACTACACATATCAGCACTTATAATTTCACTTTCTAGAGATAGAATGTCAGGGGCTTGTGGGTAATGTAGTTTGAAACTGTTGTGGATTAAATTAAATAATATCCATCTTTAATTAAGAAATCTAAATATAATAAATACACAAACTAATAAATGGACAAACCTCAAAACTCTATACACAAGCCGATCAGACATAGCACTTGAAGATTAACAACCCACTTCTATGCCAAAATGAAACAGTACAATCCAAACTTAACACTCCTTTCTAAAAGTGAAATTCTTGCAACAAAACCATACACACAAGGACCATTTGAATGCCTCTTTCATATCTGCAGCAAAACACTGATGGGCTTTTTAAAAACAAACAAACATTTCTTTCAGAAATAAATAAAAATGTTAGCACAAATCATCAAATTTATCAACAAAACAAAACAACAACAAAATATACTGGATAAATTGCTTTTGGGGGAAAAAGAAAACTTGTGTTGTGTGTGTGTGTGATGTGTGTACAGGTTTTTATATCCTCGTGGGGACCAATTGTCCCCATAAAGATGGGAATACTAGTAAATTATGACATCGTGGGGACATTTGTGAGGTCTCCATGAGGAAACAAGCTTATAAATCACACAGAATGAAGTGTTCTGAAATTGTAAAAATGCAGTAAGTTTCCTGTAAGGGGTAGGTTTAGGTGTAGTGTTGGTGTGGGGCAAAAACATATATGCTGTGTACAGTATAAAAACCATTATGCCTATGGAGAGTCCCCAAAAGGATAGCAAACCAGACGTGTGTGTGTGTGTGTGTGAGGTGGGTGGCTAAAAGGGGTTTATGGATCCCACCTTCTATTTGGGTCTATATTCTGCACTTTTTTCACACCTGTACACAGTACTGTAACATCACAGTAGTATTGATTTACATATGTATACTTCACAGCACTACCCATTTTTGTATAGTACAGTTAGTACAGTAATACTGTAATATCATACAGAATCATGTGACGAGTACAGTCTGGAGTAGAAACTTGAAGATATAGCTGTTCTCCAGTCAGAATGTCCTTATTATCGATGCTACTGTGTATCGACTGAGGTTAGGGTGGACTCTTTGCATGAACAGGCTATGATTTATCACTGATGTCATCTGACACACGTCTCCACACTGATACTCGTCTTTGTCCTCATCCTCTTCCAAGTCTGACTTCTCTCTCTCTTTGTCCTCTACTCTGACTCTCATTGCCTCCATGCTTGCAAAGTTCTCAGAATGTCTTTCCTGAGATCTGTTTGTAGTGCTGAGGCTCAGACCGATTGGTGTTCTGTTTTTCTGTGCAGGTGATTTAAGGTATCTATGTAAGTGTCTACAATTGACAGATGAGTTTTGCTTGTTGAACAGAGTGCTTTCCCAATGATAACAGGTGATTTGAACAAAGTGTCTAATGTAAGAAAAAGTGTGCTACAGAATTGTAAACAAGATAAAACAGAAATGTAATACTCCTTTATATGTCCTTCTCCTTTCTATCAACAGCAACATGACTTAAAAGATCATATAGAAGAGACTGTTCCCTTTTCAGGCCTTTCTAGTGATTCTGATAATTATAAATAATAATAATAACTAGATTTAAAAGTTTGTCTAGACAAACTTTAAGTTGGCTTGAGAAAGCCGAAGATGGAAGTTTGAAAAAGTTTTAAAAGTTTTAAAAGCTTAAGTTTGATGTTTTCAGGTTGAAAGAGTAAGAAAAAGTCAGATAAATAGATAGATCTAGCATGATTAGTAAATTGCTAGCATGTTTCTAGCATTATTAGCAAGTTAATAGCATTTTAGTAGGATGACTAGCATTTAATTAGCACGTTGCTAGCATGATTAGCAAGTCACTAGCATGTTATTAACATGACTAACAAGTTACTAGCATTGTTTTTAGGATGACTAGCATGTTACTAGCATGTTTATAGCATGACTAGCACGTTGCTAACATGTTTAGCAATTTATTGGCCTAATAAGCAAGTTACTAGCATGTTTCTAGCATCATTAGGAAGTTACTAGCATAATTCTAAATAGATAGAAGGAGTCATATGATATACTGTAGATTAGTTAGAAACAGTCAGATGATAGATTGATGGAAATAGTCAGATTATAGATAGAAAGATAGATAGAAAAATAGATAAGTTAGAAATAGTCAGATGATAGATAGATTGATAGATGGAAATAGTCAGATTACAGATAGATAGATTAGTTAGATTATAGATAGATAGATAAATAAATAGATAGACAGTTGGAGCTGGAGTCTTGGCTCATCTGAACATTCCGTGAATGGGTGTCTTTATGATTTTTAATCTTCATTTTTAGGAAAACTGTAAGTCGGATCAGTTAGAAAAGATATACCACACCCGGTGAGATCAGTCTTAAGTTTAAGTAGTAGATCAGTAAGTTGGCTTTCTCAAGCCAACTTAATTATAAATAAAAATACTTTATTAAATAATAATTTAATCTCATTAAATAATGACTTTTGAAGATGTGGCCATTTAAAATAGCAGCTATGTCAATCAAAATAAAAGGGGACAGATCACAAAGAGCCCAGGTGGGTATTTTATTGCATATTGGTTAAAGAGAATTGCAAAATCAATTTTTGTGACAATATGAATACACAATAAAATAGAAAATCTTTAAATGCATATTACATATTTACATCAAGAAGGTATAGTGAGAGCAAGTAATCTTTTATGTCAGTTATGAAATGTATTATACAAACATAAGAGCTTAACTTTAGAAATACACATCAGCATAACACCATGTTAGTTAGGGGGTTAAGTAACAAGGAAAATAAAGATTTAATGGAAATGAAAATTTACTGTATATAGCAGTTTTTCACAGTTAAAATTTTACAAAGCCAGCAACTATATTATTTCTAGTGAAGGGTAAGACCGTGCTGGTCCTGGAAAGCTGCTGTCCTTTAATCAAACCATCTGAACAAGTTAATAAGAGTCTTCCGGACTTCAGATGTTCAGATTTTAAATAAGACTTCAGCTTCATCGTCTTCCTCCTCTTCGTCCTCCTCCTCATACTCCTCCCCATCTTCATACTCCTCGTCATCCATGTCGAGGTAATTAACGTCTCTTATTTTTTCAAATGCCTCACAATTAAGCACACTACTGTACAGCTGATGAACAGAGGAGATGTGACCTCTAAGGTAAGACAGTCTTTTCTTCAGAAGAGAGTGAAGTCCAAGAACTCCATTTTCAGAAAATCCACAGTCCTGTTCTGCAAGTAACAAAAATACAAATACAAGAAAGCAGCAGAGGTTTGGTTAAAAAGCATGATATTATCTATCAGTTGTTTTTTAAATTGTCTACACAAGATAAAGAGAAAGATAATGCTTACTGTTCTCCTTTATATCAACAGCAACATTACTTAAAAGGCCATTTAGAAAAGACTGCTCCCTTTTGAGGCTTTTCCAGTGATTCCGGATTTCTTTCAGAACAATGCACTCCTCTTCAGTAAGCCGCTTCAGCAGCATCAGTTGGTCAAAGGCCTTTTTTTTAGTGGCAAGATTATCTGTGAAGATGTTTACAACAACAACAAAAAAAATGGCATGAATAGTTTATCAATAAACGCTTTACAAAGTATTTTCAACATATCATTGATAAATCCATCAATGTAGTTTTTATTGTATTTTAAAAAACAAAACAAAAACAAAACATATACTGTAGGCACATTTTTTTTATTATTTCATTTATAACTCTCAAAATTAGTTTTAGTATACTAATGAAAGTTAGGATGGATTTTGTATTTGATCTTGGTAGGCTAGGCCCCAGTTTCACAGACAAGGTTTAAATGCATGTTTCAGTTGTTTTAACTCAAAGCCCCATTAGCACTGACATATCTTATAATGTATCAATGCTATTGTTTGCTCTAAGATGCACACCAGTATCCTAAAGAACATTTATAAAAAATTCCCCCAAAAATAGTGACATTAGACCTAACTTAGACTAAGCTCAGTCTGTGAAACTGGTCCTTGATGTGCTAACATTACTGCAGAACAAGTAAGAATTTGTTATAGCTGAGGCTTAATGCATGCACACAGGAAGAAAGGTATAAACAGGTATAAACAATATCCACTGTAAACAAATGCACTTCATAAACAATACATTCAACCGAATTTAAAATTAGTAACAAGACATACCATGTTCATTAAGGACCCATGGCCATGGATAGCTCTCGGATGCCAAAATTGTGTCAGCTGGCTGCAGTTTTTCAGGTAAAGCCCTGTTGTAGTCATCTAGAGCCGCAGCAAATTTGGCTTTTTCTTCCAAAATCTTTTTTCTGAGTTTGTGCCTTCTCTTGTTTCCATCTGAAAAGACAAATGCAATACCCCAATGTGTAATTTAAGACTTTTTCTAAAATTGATATAGCAAAAAATGCATGAGAAAATTAGTTAAATATTTGCATTTGCCAATTTATTTATATATATTGCTCACATGTCTGGCCTCAACATGTTCACACTGCCCCAACAGATGCTAATTGAACATGTTCAATCAAGTGAAAAAAAAAACCCCGATTAATGCCACCAGACACCAGCAGGGTTACCACTGTTTTGACTAAACACACAAACATGCTTGTTGTTGTTTGTCTGTGTGCTGTGATTTGGCCTTTAAAAGCTTGCAAATGATTTAATGCTTAAAAGTATCCAACCTGATTGACGGTAAAGATCTTGCTTCCTCTGCCTGATGCTCACATAAAGTGACTCGATGGTCTTCTGTAGCACCTGCTGACTCCCTGTGTTCTCCTCACCTGCTGCTAAATTATTGTTAAGACATTACTACATCAGAGTTGTACTGATCAAGCTTATATTGAAGTATAAACAAAAAATCATAGACAACACTACAGTCAGTTAGGCAAGCTGTTACTGAAAGGGTTAACAATAAGTATAGCAAAAAAACATGTTAAGCTAAAACATGTCTACCTGTATCAGCCCACTGCTGGATTTCAGCGGTCCAGTCATTCAGCGTGTCATGTGTTACTGCCAACTGTGTCTTCATTGCGTCAAGATTTAATAACTCCTCTTGAATTTTTGCTTTTGTCTAATGAATAACAATAACAAAGTGCATTTTTTAAAGCAGAAAGAAAAATGACAGATTAATATTTGACTAGTAAGCCTTTTCAAATGGAAAACAGTAAAACATTTTCAGAAGCAAACTGGTTTGGAATTCATGCTTTGACTTTCTAGTGCTTGAGCTTTTTTGCATGGCCAACACTACAGCCAAATTAAACACTAAAACAACTCTACAGCTTACTCCTGTAAAAGAGAAAAGGAATTCAGAGACATACCTTTTCAAATCTTTGGGACAGTGCTTTTGCAAGTTTCAGTATTTTGCGACGATTCCATGCCATGGCCTGGATCGTAATCATATCTGTTCTGGCTTAAAAAAAAAAAAAAATTATATATATATATATATATATATTACACACACACACACACACATATATATCTTAAAAGCTGATAAGAAGATGGTCTTGGGCTAGCATTAACAACTATGTGGATGACACAGGACCATGCAAAAACTGAATATTGTACTGTTTATTTTGTGAGTAGCTTTAACTTATACATGTTTGCAGTCACACACTTACCTCCTTTGGTCATGTATTTACTGCATATAGCAGTTCTCGACAAAAAGCTATTGACTTGTTCAACCTCTTCCCCCAGTGTGGTGCCTGCTCCTTCTTGGTTTCGACCTCCCCATTTAATCTTGAATGTGGAGAACAAATATTTAACAGGATTAAAATAAACAGATCTCACATGGGTTTTACAAATGTACAAATAAACTCACAATTACTGAGCATAAATATCCAAGCCACAAATTGGTATCTTTATGTTCTGAAAAACAATTTACCTCACATTTCCAAGAGTGAGCCTTTGCATGCATGATTGAAAGGAAAGGGTTCATGTCCAGGAGGGGAGAGAGCTCTGGGCAATCTTTAACAACCCTCTGCAAGTATGGCCAGTACTTGCATATAACATCAGTGCACATGAACTGCACATTCTTTCCAATCAGCTCTTTTTGGAGAAACAGGGGATATGCAAATATTTCCCCCCTCATCATGTTCAGACTCTTCAGAAGCACACCATGTCGACAAACAGCCACCTCCATCCCCTCCTCATCCAGCTTGTTAATTTTCTTTGGGACAGACTCCCGTGCTGCAGTCCACTGACTTGATCCACAGACACCCTTCCCAGCTGACTATAAAGATTAGAGCAACATTAATAAAAAGTGTTTAATGAAATTTAACAAGATTGTATTAAATTGTACATATGGATAAATGTCAAAGGAAATACAAATTTGAACAAAATAAGGACACATTTCAAGTTTTTTTGAATGTTTGCTTCACTGTAAGCCACGGAAGATAGCAAGGTATCACAATTCCATGCATTGGTCTTAATTTTGTTATTGTGTTTAAGTAAAAATTTGCATTGCTGTTTTTTGGAAACTCAATTTGTTACACTGGACCACAAAACCATAATAAGAGTCATAAGAGTCATTTTTAGATTCTAACATTTAGATGCTTTAGACAACATGTTGAGATACAACTTCTTGAAAATCTGGAATGCTAAATAAATGAACTATACTATATATCTATATATATATATATACACACACACACATACAGTAGTCAACATTTGAATAAAAAAAATAATAAAAAAATCTAAGTTATCCTAAGACAAGAGCACAGTTTGGTTTTATGTTTTCGTACAACTTGAATGTTTTTGATCCACTTCAAATGTTGACTACTGTATGTATATATAAATAAAACAACAAAACAACTATATAACTCACGTGCTTTGTCTTAGCAGTAATGTAGTCGACAAACTGGGAAACATCTTCATCTTTACAGACAAAGACACCCTCGAACAGGCCATGATCTTCCATCCTTGAAAATAATTACATAATTATTTAATGAAAAGTTAATTGGTATTACATATTATTTTGAAATGCTTTTGACGCAGAAATAGAATTTCCCCTTACCCTCTTTTGAAACGATATAATTTCCTGTTCCCATCTATGGACACAGCAAGCATAAGTGGAGAACAGGCTGGACAGTCAAAGACCTTCAGTCCGCAGAGCTGATCAATTTCAAACTGGCAGTACTTCCATTCGAAAAAACTTCTTTGGAAAGCATCTGCACATATCTTTCCATCCTAAATAACACCAACAACAACACAAAAAGCAAAATAAACCCTAAAAGAAATAACTCACTTACTAAATGAAAAGATAAAATAAATAATTTGGTAATTCATTAAATTATTACTCTGCCGAAGAACTCTGTCCGCTGTTCCAGTAAACTGGTGAAGGCCAGTCTGGACACTCCAGGAGCAGCCAGCTTCATGTGATCATAAGACACAAACATGTCTATTTTATAAATGGTCTCACAGCTTGCTGTGGCAGGCCAGTAACCGGATGTAATCAACAGGGAGATGCTGGTTGTTTTGCTCATATGACAGTCTGAACATGTAAAGTTGGGCAAGCGAACATTGTAGCGACCTATTGAAACAGCAACGTATTTATAATGCATTTTTAATTTAAAAATCAAACAATCATTTTTTTTAACAATGTACTTACCATCAATTCCTATGAGTATTGCCCTGTTCCCTTCTGACACCACAATGGAATTTGTGTCACAGTTGCAAATTTGTTCAGGTGTCTCAAGAGGCAAAAGGCAATCTGGACACAAATTTATAAGTAAAAAACTCAACTTTATCATAAATAACATTTCTGCAACATGACTACAAAAAAAAAAAAGACATTACAAATTCAGATTCCAAGGCCGTATAATTCTAAAAATGCTGAATTACTTACCTTTCTCCTTAAACTGGAACTGGCCTTCAACATTCACTTTAACCAAAGTTGTTGGGGGTATGGGCCGAAAGAAACCTTCTACACTGGTCTCTCGGTTGTGAAGTTTCCTTTCATGGGCCAAAATATCACATTCTGCACAGTACATTTCTTGAGGAATGCAGTCTTTACAGCGTATTACAGACTGTCTCAGTCGGCAGTGCTGGCACTGCCTGATCTCTGAATGCTCAGCTGCCAATAAACCCTCTATCATCTCTGGTCTCAAAGCCGCCCACTTCTTTTTAGTCTGGGCTATGCGAACTGACCATGTGTTTGAGGAAGCTGGATCTGAACACTGAATGTCTTCAGTATCAGCTAACAGATCCTCTACCTCTTGATGAAGAGTTTCTGTTTTAGAAAAAAATACACTTAAAACAGTGTTCATGGCAGTCAGTTACAAAGCAGCAATTATTCTCCTTTAATTAAATTAACTCTTTAAGACACACATACACACCTATGTCTTCAACTGCTGGACAAACAGCATGTGAAGGCAGTGATGGAATTCCACCTAAGAAAAATGGTACAAAATCTCAGTTATTTACATGACAATTTTTTTTTCAGAAGTATTAGTGTCATTACTCACAATGAATGCCTCCTGGCCTAGAATCCAAAGATGTTGTACCTACAAAAAAAGAGTGATTTATAAACATACAATACAGAACAATGAAAAAAAGTGTTTAAGCTGCAAGAATAAATTGTGCAAAAAAGACATACCACAAGAAATGCTTGCTTTTGGTTTACTGTTGATTTGCCTTTGCTTGCCTTTTTGCCTTCTCCTTTTAGGCATAAGATGCCCAAACTCATCCCTCTCCATAAAAGAGACTGGTTTGAGAAGGCTGCTGCAGGCACGTTTGACCTTCCTTTCATTTAGCTTAAAAAAAATAAATAAATGGAACAACAACAATTATATATATTGTGTTTTTTGTTTCGTTTTTTTTTTTAATCAAGGACCTGCAAATCTAGTAACAAATAAATATTTTTTTCAAATTTAAATTTTAATACAAACATAATAAATTAATTACATTAAAACAATTACATGAAATTTAACTAAAATTTATTACTGGTGGAAGGTTGACAGTTTGTAGAATTTGTTCAGCCTCCCTGGTAGCTGCATCAAGTGCAGCATTGGCAGCTTTGAGTTTAAGTTCTCCCGTAATATTTGCAGCATCCTGACATAACTGGTCAAACCCTGAGTAGTTCTGAGAAGCTGCCATATTGAAAAAGAATGCAAAGAATGAAAAAAAAAAAGCAAAGAGAAATAGGCAAAGAAAAATCAGAAGACAAAAAAGGCAAAGGAAATTGAGAGATGGAGGGTGAGAGTGTGTGAGTCAGTGAGAGAGAGTTAGTTTGTGTGTTTGGGTGAGTGAGAGAGAGTTAGTTTGTGTGTGTGTGTGTGTGTGTGTGTGTGTGTGTGTGTGTGTGTGTGAGTGAGTGAGTGAGTAAGTGAGAGAGTGAGTGAGTGAGAGAGAGTTAGATCTTGTTGATGGCTCTTAAAAGAGC
>JAUCMT010000192.1:0-15807 GCA_032357475.1 Enteromius thamalakanensis
AGGCAGAAGGAGAAAGAAAAAGGCTGGATAATAGTCTCCTCCAATAGATGATAGACAGTTAAACAACTGAGTGTTTGAATTAAGCTCTTTTTATTTATTTGTTTGTTTTTGGGGTCTTCTTTTTTCCTTTGCTTTGTTGGTTTATTTGTTTGAGTTTTAGATTTGTTTTGGGGGCTTAGTTTTTTCTTCTTCTTTGCTGTGTTTTGTTAAACTGACTTTTTGAATTAAACTGCTTTCATTTGTTTGTTTGTGTTTTTGTTTTTTAATTAACTCAGTTTTTGAGTTAAAATATTTTCATTTGTTGTTTGTTTGTTTGTTTTTTTTGCTTTGCTTTTGCTCCGATATGATGGTGTTTTTGATCAAACAACTGATTTATTTGTTTTGCTTTTTCCATTTGCTTTGTTGATGTTTTTTTACTTTTGCTTTTCTGTGCTTGGATTTGCTTTTATTTTTGTATTGTTCGGGCTTTTGATATCCCTGTTGTTATGCTTGTTACTGGTTTGGTTTATGGACCTTTTTATAGACAGGTTTTTTCTTAAATAGATTTCAATTGTAAATTGGTGCCTGATTTTGTTTTCCTTACTAACCAAACCTTAATCTGTATCAAAAAATAAAATAATATTAACATTATTGCTTCAGTCCAGTTGGCTATGTATGCCTGTATGTTTAAGTTGCCCACATCAGTGTTTTTGCAACGATAACACATCGCTGCATCATGACTCAATCTAGTAGTTATATAATTTTAAACCACTAGCTAAAAAATATGAAAGACATCTCGAGACAAATGATAGAAAGATAAGCCCGGAGCTCATCAATGAAATTCACGCTGCGAGTTGGTTTAAAATTCCATATTTCAGGAAGCGAGCGCGCGGGGCAGAAGATACCACCCCAGAGCCGCGGGATAATATCATTTCCATGTTCACTTTTTCATCATTTTTCATCAGACCCAATATTAATGCTGTTAGCCAGAACGCACCGGCGGTCACAATGAAAAGCTTGTCAATGGCCGCATGTGTCAGACACACAGCCGCTATTGAGTGAGCTGTCTCTGTAATGGAGTGACGAGTCTGGGGAGAGACACCCCCTGAAACACATTTGGGTAATATGCCAGGGCAGTTCCTGTTTATCATGTGATTCATTCACGGACGGGCGCGGTACATTATGTACATAATTCACTGCTTACATTTGTCAAAACATGGGTTTGTATGAGAGCTAATGATCCGCGTTAAATTAATGACACCATAAAGGAGAAAAATCCACTGTTCACGCAGGCATGACAGGATCCACTGGCCCTGCTAAAGCATTAAACTTATAAGGGGGTAATCAGGCCCCGAAAACACAACATCCCGCCAAACACAACACGGCAAAAGGCGTGGGGAATGTACCGTACTCACTATACTATACGCGGTTCATAAAACATTTTTCTAGCGCGCTAACCTCATCGCGTTTGATACAGGTTTCCCGGGGGCTTGAAAAAGTACTAATAATAATAATAATTACAAAAAACATTACTTTATACACGAACTATATAACTGATAGACTGCGAAGAAATCGATTTTTAAAATATATTTATTATTATTATTAATATTATTATTATTAATATTAATATTATATGTATAATCTATATAAAATAGGAAAAGTAAAATTCTATTGACCAATTTAAATAAAAAACTATTATATAATCTATCTATCCAAATAAATTCAGTAAAATATATAGAAATTAGTTTGGTAGCTGTACGTTGAAGTTATAAGTATAATTTATATCTAAAATAACAAAAATTAATATAAATATACATCAAACTGTAATTTAATAGATGTATGCCTATGTCTCTCTATATATCTATTATATATACATATATGTTGATACTTTAACCAACCCCCCCCCCTCTCTCTCTCTCTATATATATATTTATATAGGTATGTGTGTTTTTATTATCAATATTTTTTATCTGTAAAAGATCAACAAAAAATACTGTTATTTATCACTGTATTTTAATATAAATAAACTATATATGTACTATCTGTCTAAGTTAATAATTGTATTTATTAAACAAGCATGTACTAATCAATGTTATTTAAAACACATACAAATATATGTATATTATATAAAATATCTGTTGATCTATCTATATACACACAAATACTCACTTTTGATCAAATATTTGGAGCTGGATGACACTTGCTTGTCTTCATCTCTGTGTCCTCCAATAGCAGGAAGTACACTATCAGCTGATTCCTGCTCTACCCATAATCCTCTCTCTCTCTTGCTCAATGTCACAATTGCTGAATGATACAAGACGTGATGGAGCTTCTCCACTACTTTAATTTCATTAAAAGATATAATACATTCAGGGTGCACTTTATCACCTTTTTATTGTCTTTTTAATTCATCGCACTGGTCCTCTTTGTGTCGGCCATAACTTTTCTCCCGGCGAGCAAGGGCTACGCATCTTGCCACACAATACAGCCCTAAATGCCTGTATAATAAGGCTTTGATTTCAGTGGCATGCTGGGTCTCCTCAGCCAGCCAGGGAGAAATCTATTACTCCACTGCCATTTTCCTAAGTGTTTGTACCCTACCATGACCCTGCTACTTTATCTGTTGGTTTTTATTTTCAGAGTGCATGCTGTCCATATGTTAGTCTAATAGTTGCTATAATTCTTGGCCAACAGGGCTCATGTTTTATTGGGAGTGAGTTAAAAAAAAAAAAAGACAAAAAAAAAAAGGACAAGGCAAGAATGCATTTTAATAAAAAACCTCTTTAGCAATACACTAATGGGCTGACATTGATGTATTTGCATAGAGATGAATTATACAAGCCTAGCTTGACGTGACTTTTAAAATATGATTGAGGAGGTTATTATTGCTGCACTATGCTATGTGTTAGCAGGTTATTTTAGCATGGCTAGTGCTAATAAAATGCAGGACTCAGGACTTGGCCGATGAGGGCAGTTTATTCATGGCCTGAGCCGTCTATTGAAGGTGCTCATTTTGCCATTACTCCCCCTCCAGACCCCCACCACCATAAGCATTAAACAAAATGCCAACAGCTTGCTTTATGGTTTTTGAATAAGATTACATGCATCACGGTTTCCACAGAAATATTAACCAGCGCAACTGTTTTAAATGATAAAAAATGTTGCAAATCAGCATGTGAAAAGGTTTCTGACGGATCATGTGGCGTGGAGGCTAGAGTAACGACTGCTAAAAATTCAGCTTTGCATTACAGGAATAAAATACATTTTGTTTTATTTTTTAAAACAGCTATTTCAAATTGTAATAATATAACTGTTTTGAATTTTTGATGAGACTCAATAAAGCAATAAAAATGTCAAACATACACTCTCAGAAATAAAGGTGCAAAAGCTGTCACCTTTTCAAAAGGTACTTTTGTACCTAAAGAGTTTATTTTGGTGCCTAAAAGGAACATATTAGTACTTAAAGTGTACATATTTTAACCAAATTGGTACAAAAAGGTGTGACAGCTTTTGCACTTTTATTTCTGAGAGTATGAGATGTTTAATAATGCACAAAGAAATTAAATTGCATGATTTAAAACCTGTCCCTTATTCCTCAGTGTAGGAGTGCTTCCGTCAGATTACTTTAAATGTGCTTATCTTAGCTTGTTTACCACCATCTGATTGTGAATCCAGATTTGTTTGTAAGCCACTGCTACTCGAGGCTTTGACAGATTATGAGAACATCATTAGACAAGATTACAGGAGATTATAAACACAAGAGTGTGTTCGTACCACCCAGGATGCCCTCCGAAACCTCAGCTCCTGGAGAACAATACAAATATACTCAAGAGACCACACATCAACCTCAAACCCAAACCTCCAGGATCACCTGCACCTCTATGAGTACAAGAGCAATGATTAACCAGACCAACCATTTGCCTTTTTTTTAAAAATAGATACAGCTTTAATATAACTAAGATTATTATGGATACTGTGTAATCATAAAAGTCGAATTAAAAGAGAAAACCTTTCATGCATTGAAAGTATAGCAGGAAGCTCATTGCCCTGTGACAAGCACCCGGGGTATTCATAATAGGGGATCCCAAGGTGCTCTTTATCAGGACTCTCCAAATGGCTGGGAAAGAGATAAGGCCTGAGACGCATGTAAACCAGGGTTCATTCTCTACGCCTGCAGCCTCTTGTGACACAGTCTTGTGTGTAATCTCTTGTAGTACACGTTCAACTGAAAGCACATCAATAGGGTTTTTTATCCAAAACACACAGTTATCAGCAAATTAGTCACATCACTAAATGTCAAATGACATCTTACCAAGTGCCACGGATGAAGATGTGCAGAGAAAAAAAACGTATGGGGAACCGCAGTACAGATGAGATCCATGTGCGTTTTTATGTATAGCCGGAGATGTTCGCAGTGTTGTGCAACATTCAGCTGAAAAATACGAACTGTCTTACATTCAGTCAATAAGACAGGATTTTTATTTAATTTAAAAGGCCACACACCACAGGAAGTTGCAAAAACAGGCGGAGGAATTAACTGCATTGCAATTTAAAGAAATTTAGCACTGGTAATGGATACTGGGAAGAGATCCACCCTGGTCCACAAAGTTTACACAAACTATGTATTTTCTCTATGTATCTTTTTTAAGTTTTTTACATTTTAGAATGTTTGAGAAAGCCAATTAAAATTTAAATTGTATTTAATTTCAGTTCATTTTCATTCTACTTCCTTACATTCAGATTCAAATTACAATTCTGCACTTTGTTTGCAGCTAAATTAAATTTGCATTTCTATTAATTTTAATGCTGAGCAACAATTAATTAAGATTAATTGCATCCAAAATAAAAGTTTATGTGAACATACTGTATGTAAATATACTGTGTAGATTTACTATGTATATATAAAGACACACACATAAGTACAGTTAGAGTATATTTATACATGCATTTACATGTATTTATATGCATATCATTTATTATATGTAAATATATTTTATATATAAACCTAACATATTTTTCTTAAATATATACATGCATATACTATATGTAAACTAATTAATTTCTTTAAATTTCAGTTGATTTTAATTCTGCTCCCTTGCACTCAAATGACAATTCTGCATCTTGTTTGAAGCTCAATACAGTTTGCAGTTATATGAATTAATTTGAATTGTAATTTAATATTATATCCTTAAATTCAAATTGCAACACTGCTCCCTGTTTGTAGCTCAATAACATTTTCAGGTCTGTGAATATATTTTTTCCTTTTTTTCAAATTCAACATGTGAATTTATTTATTTTTTAATTCAACATCTTTTAATTCAAATTACAGTTGTGCATCCAGTTCGCAGCTCAATTAAAAAATCAGGGATTCAAAAGGCATTTCTGATTTGTGCACTAACTGGTGATACAATCCAGATCTGCATGTCATCTCAAATAAAGGCTGTGGAAGGCAACTGCTATTTGTCAACTAATTAACCTCACTTCCAACAAGTGTCTGATGGGAGAGCATCAGTGACCCAGGATCATGTGGCCAGCTGCAGCCCCAGCACTGTTCCTGGAGCAGCGCAGTCACAGCACTACATCAGTAGGCACTCAGCAGATGCTAAGATATCTCCCTCGAGGAACACACGCCATGTTCACCACACCTGGACTGATGGATCATAATTCTACCCGGATCAGGAGCAGAACCAGGTCTTTCCTGCATAAGACTGGTCCACCTGCTATACCTCCTCATCATGGTCAAATAAGGATGTTATATTCAAATATCTGAGCTGAATATACACATCATAAAATGCACAGTGAAGTAAAAATGGAATAGCATATTTAGGAATTGGTTTAACTGTGAATGTTTAATATTAAAATATGCAAAATCTGATTTATAATTTGAAAAATTTTAGTTGTTGTGATAAGTTGTAAATAAATATCAGTGTGTTCAAAAGCATTTACTTTCATAAATTTTCAGTCGCCATTCATTGTTAGTCCTTTTGTATTAGCATTTTGCATGATGTCCTCACTGGAAATGGCTTTGTACAGTAAGAGAGTTAATGAGCATATTCATGAATGTATTTTAATGTGAAGCAATCAGAGATTAATTATTGTAGATGAGAGTTCATTAAGCTCTCACTCAACAGTAATTTGATACCTTATTGACATCAGGTCCGTGGCCTACACATGTAGCCAAATAAAGATAGATTCATTAGAGTTTGACACGCTGAAATCTTCAGTCTTTCAGACTAAGATAATAATATGCAATGCAATGAAAACAATATTAGTGTTTTTTGTAAAACTAAACAACGCGCTAGGAAAAATAGGGAACACGCTTTCGCATTGAAAAAGTTCTCAAATTTCTCTTTACTAAATTAGAAAGTAAAAAGAGAATAAAAGATAAATCCTACTGTATAAAAATACTGAAATGAGGGAAAATTGGGGAAATGGAAAAGCTCGGATAATTGGAGGAAATCGGCCATAATTGGGCATGCGATCACAACGCTATTCGGTTTTATTATTGGTAAAGTAGTTGGTCAAACGCTGGCATGCTCGCATGTTTTGCCTTTTCTCGATTAGACAAGCTGACTTGAAGATAATAGCCAAAACAAGTTTGCTTTCAGGTGTGATCATTAAAATCTTACGCTCTATTACAAAATCATTAAGGGAATTGAAATACTTTTCTTGTACCGTTTAAAATATCTGATTCGAAAAACTTTTTAAAATGCTATTTTGGTAACAGTTTTCATTCGGTGATGGACAAGCTAAATCAAGCATTTATCTCCTTCATATGCTTGATCTTTTCTCTGATTTGAAACTTTAATTTTTCAGTTATTAATTTAGTCTAAAATATTGTATTTCCAAAACTAATTATTCTGAGCACACATCCAAGCGCATGCGAGGCAGATTAAGTTTGTCAACTCGATAACGTGTAAAAACGCTGAACAGCTGAAGCCTGTCCTTGTGTGTGGCGCTATTTCCTTTTCCTTTTTTAACAGATAGCCTAAATAAGTTTTAAACTATTATTCGACAGCTGGACTCTAATGTTGTAGGCTGATCTAAATTGTGCATTCAAATCTAAATAAATCAATGCGTGAAAAAGATTAAGTGCGTGAAAATGAATGAATATTTTAAGGGTTAACTGGAGGTCTGCCGGCGATGTAAGCTAATAGATAATGCTGCGTCGCTTCCAAAAAGTGACTCATTTGGGTTGAATAACCTGTGGAGAAGCACTGGACCTCTTGTCCTTTAAAAATACCAGCTCAAAAATTTTTCTGATAGTACAACTGTGCATGGTGCATCATTTCACCTTATCAATTAAATATTTCTGTTGGTTTGTTGAGAAAAAAAAATCGGTTGAGTGATTTCCAATTTCCAAAGAACATGGTGATCTAATGGCGCGAACCAGCTGACTTTTAGACTCTGACGCGGTCAGGTGAAGAACGCCAAAAACCGATTTATACTATCCCGCCAGTATTTGTACCAGTATGGTATTTTTATCTACATTTTTCAATTATACAAATTTTTGCGAATTTGTTGCAAATTTTAATGTAAGTGCGTCAAGTAATAGCGTCTTTATAAAGCAATTAGGTAAAATATGTGTTCACACAGAGCAATAAGAGAAAGCATGATTATTAATTTAATGAAATAAAAACAAATAAATGTGTTAGATGCTGTTAAAAACGAATAATAATACAAATAGTAATAATGTCTATGAATAGGTTAAGCGTTGCCATGTTGTTAACTTTTTAATGACAACTTCTTACCGAAGCGAAATTAGTTTCGAAACGAATTGATCAATCATCAGCAAGCATATTTATTAATGCTTAAAAACGTTGTTGGAATTTATTCACAAAATATTAATATTCAATTTAATAATAACAAAAAGAAAAATATCCCATATGTTTAACATTTTATTAAATAAAAGTGCAATACACACGAACCTGCAGGGCGCAGTTTGCAGGATTCAAACACCGTTACAAACTTAAAATATCATAAATTAATCATGAAAAAAGAATTAAAGAAACATCCTAACATCGGGAGACGAGCACTATGCATTATATTACAAATATATGGTTAGGTGTTTGTTTATTTACACGTGTTATGGCCAGATCAATCTTTTGACTGAGCCTCAATTTAGGCTGTCGCTCAGATGTCTTTTACCATTAGTGGTAAATTCAGAAAATGTCCATTGTTGATTATTTTTAAGAATCAAAGGGCTGAGGCAACTTACACCCATAGAAAATAATAATAATAACTCAGGGTGATCAGCAGCTAGGCCTACACAAATTATTAAAATGAAAATGCAAATCACAAAGCTTAAACCAAAAATTAAACTGAAGCGAAATGAACGAATTCTGCAATGTTTACTATTCAAAATATCTGACACATAAATATTCACAGTAATATAATTCCTATGCGATACAACTCACGTCGTTAATTTACAAAAAAGTACCGTTGTCTTTACGTCGAAACGTGTCTATTGCAGACACTGATGCACGTTCAGCTCCACCAATAGTGCATATTCCTCTGATTTGCATCCTTCCTCTCAAACCAGAGCTCAAACTTGGTGAAAAACAGTAGCCTACATTATATTTTGACACTTCTTGAAGAATTTGACGACCCACTTCCCGTTTCCATTTTACGAGCTCTCGTTTTCCGACGTGTGAATGATAAGAGCTGAGTTTGGTTTGTGTTTTTTCAGTAACTGCGTTATTTTTTCATCGTCCGAGTTTGGGTCTAAAGGTTTGTTGTAGTCGTCGTCGTCGTCTTCGTTTTCCGAAGCCCCTTTCAGCCTCTCGGTCTCTGAATCTTGTTTTTTCTTCGCCGAGGCCATTTCAGCCGCGTGCCGTTTTCTCCATTTTGTTCTTCGGTTTTGAAACCACACCTTTACAATAAAAAGGAGATAAAAACGTATTTTAATCCACACAGAAACAGTGATTAATCTCCATCAAAAAGTAGCCATACCAAATGGGAATTATAGTCATAAAATGTCGCTCAGAAACATTTAACAATGTCAAGCAAATCAGATTTTCCCTGTCTAACTTGACAGGCTATAAAAATAACTGGAAGAGATAGCTCTTCAAAAATCTGCAGCCTAATATAAGCACCTTCAGAATAAATAAAATGCTAAAACATGTTTCAAAATTTTTTTAACAAATAGAACAAGTGGCTTTTAAACTGCAGTTGTTTTTATTGCAATAATTACAGTAAACAATTGCAATGGTGCGTTGGCTATAAAAAAACGTAATGCCTTAAATAAATTTGATATTAATGAAAATAATAGTAACAGTATTGTAGGCTATTGCATGAGACTAAATTTCTATAAAGAAATAAATAGATGTAGGCTAAATGTTGCATGCTAAAATACTAAACACAATTACAGGCCGATATCATATTTCATTTTCATTTTGAATTCCACTGATTAATGATAGTAAACAATAGAGTCAGTCAAGTTTTTTCTTGTCATACATTAACTATTAGGACTGTCTTACCTTGACTTGGCTCTCTGTCATTCCTAAAGAGTAGGCCAGCCGCGCTCTCTCAGGTCCAGCTAAATATTTCGTTTGCTCAAATGTTTTTTCCAGGGCAAATATTTGCTGCCCGGAAAACGTTGGTCGCGTGTGTTTCCTTTTCCCATCTTTGTCCAGGAGCACTGAGTTTTGATCTGTCAGGGGCGACATAGAAAATACACTGTTATTACTACACCCTATTAAATTAATATTTCTGGTTGCTAACAGCCTTCAAGAAAGTTAACCGTGCACTTACGTGGGGAACACGCAAATCGGGCGTCTCTCCAGTGTGGGCTTTGCATAACTCCAGGCCAGAATATGGGAGTTCTGCCTGGAAGGTCTGTCAGAGGTTTCGGATAACGAGCCACCGCCACGGCCGCGGCACTGGGGCTGAAATACAGCCCTGGAGGCGGTGGAGGACTCAGGCTGCTGAAGCGGGGCAGTCCAGACAAGATTCCAGCGGGTGAAGATGCTGCTGCCGCCGCTCCGGTCACCAACGCGGGTCGACTGAGGATGTCGTTTATTCCGTGAGGTGTGGCGATCGAGCAATGCTGGGCTGATACGAGAGCCGAGAGTCCGGTGGATGTTTTGATCCCCGGGGACGAGACCGGGATACCGCCTGGATTCGGAGAGGTAGCTGTCGGTGAAGTGGAGGATGCTGGTCCGGTGGAAGATAACGGGTATGCTGGGTAAAGTGGTGTCTTCATTTCGGTCATGCTGTGTAAAGCAGCCAAAGGTGGGGTATTGAGTAGGAAAGCGCTCTGGCGAGACCCGTCCATTTGCCCCACAGCTAACATTACCAATAAACTTCAACTTTAACTAAATATTGCGCAAGAAGCAAGACGATGGAGACCAGCGCCAGACGCAAAAAAAACTAGTGAATAAGAGAGAGAGAACGGGGAAAACAAAAAACCAAAAACACTCAAGCCTTTAGAAAAAAAATATTATTTTCTCTCAAAAATCCCAATCAGTTGCACCGAAGCTTCATACCCATCTTCTCTGGCAAAATCCATTCCCTTCTTTCAGTTCTTGCAAATATGGCATGATACAACAGAGCTGCGTCCTTTCAATGAGATCGTTTTTGAAATCTATAAATAAAAAGAGAGTCTTTCTGGGTAGTTCACATGAAGATCTGGAAGATAATAAAACATTTTCATCAACCTGCTGTCTTTTGCTGCAAAAAGTCAAAACTTTGAGAGCGTGCCTGGGAAAGTAGAGGGGCTCGGTGGGATGTGATTGGCTAAGGCCGGTAGTGACGCGGCCCGTGTCAGATGAGTGTCTGAACTGAATTTAGGAGTCTGTCCTCATTGGTTCTCATTTGCACATTAAAAGAGCTGCCATCCGACCGCTATTAAATACAAAAAAGGGGACAAAATCAATCTAGTCAATTTGAGATCTATTTCTTAAATAAAGGGACATCTGCATGCGTGCCGGTCACGTGAGGCAGCGGGATATCTTATGAGCTTAAAAGTCTCTGTGGACAGGGCTTAAACTCTCCACAGATAAATCGCAAAACAATCACAGAATGATGAAGCTTGAATAAACACTACAATTTTAATTCAACCTCGAGATGTAAGGTAAATGTGTTTCCTTTCTGCCACTTTTTTAAAAAAATGTATCGGTTTTTGTATTATGTTGTTTCATCTGAATAAACTAAAAGCCAGTTGAATGCACGTAAACCATTAAAAAGTCACAGTAGTCTTTAAGCTTGTTTCTATCCCTGTACACGTGCCAGCCACATCTATAAATGTGGACTACCTAATTTACAAAACACAATTATCACTGCATTAAAAGGAGGCTGATTTGTAATTTCACACACACACACACACACACACACACACACACACACACACACACACACACACACACACACACACACACACACACACCTATATATATATAAATGTTATATCTGCAAGACTCAAATGCAAACAAATGCAAAGCGTATGTTTTATTTCTATATTTCCAATAATTCTGAACTGCCAAAAGTCAAATGCAAAATGCAACGTGTTGCAGCACCTAGTGGTGAAAAAGTGAAATGGCATATAAAAGGATATGGTCACCAGTGCCTCCTGTTGCATTAACAATTTCTTGGTAACAGTTATACGTTCATGCATACACACACATACGCATATACATATTTCATACATATGTATTATATATGTATGTGTGTGGGTGTATGTGTACACAAATATACCTATAGTTGTATATCAAATTTTTCATTGTGCATTCCTATTAATCAATCAAACTGCAGTTGGGTATTTTAATTAGGTTAAAATATAAAAATAACTAACACAATAAAACAACCCAGCAGAAGGATCGCAACCTCCGCCTTTGGCTGGAGAAACAAGAAGAGCACTGCCAGAGCCCAGCAAAATGACCTCCAGCAGGCCACAAATCTGCATGTGTCTACTCAAACTGTCTGTAATGAGGGCCCGATGTCCACAGGTGGGGGTTGTGCTTACAGTCCAACACCGTGCAGAACGTTTGGGATTTGCCAGAGAACACCAAGATTGGCAAATTAGCCACTGGTGCCCTGTCCTCTTCACAGATGAAAGCAGGTTCACACGGAGAACGTGACAGAGTGTGGAGACACTGTGGAGAACATTCTGCTGCCTGCAACATCCTCCAGCATGACCGGTTTGGCAGTGGGTCAGTAATGGTGTGGGGAGGCATTTCTTTAGAGGGCCACACGGCCCTCCATGTGCTCACCAGAGGTAGCCTGACTGCCAGTATGTACCGAGATGAGATCCTTAGACCCCTTGAGAGGCCAAGCGCAAGACGAAGGCATTGATGCTATGGACTGGTCCGCCCATTCCCCACACCTGAATCCAATCGAGCACATCTGGGACATCATGTCTCGCTCCATCCACCAACACCACATTGCACCACAGACTGTCCAGGAGTTGGCGGATGCTTTAGTCCAGGTCTGAGAGGAGATCCCTCAGGAGACCATCCTCCACCCCACCAGGAGCATGCCCAGGTGTTGTAGGGAGGTCATACAGGCACGTGGAGGCCACACACACTACTGAGCCACATTTTGAATTGTTTTAAGGACATTACATCAAAGTTGGATCAGCCTGAAGTGTTTTTTTCCACTTCATTTTTGAGTGTGACTCCAAATCCAGACCTCCATGGGTTAATAAATTTAATTTCCATTGATAATGTTTGTGCGAGTTTTGTTGTCAGCACATTCAACTATGTAAAGAACAAAGAGTTTAATAAGAATATATCATTCATTCAGATCTAGGATGTGTTATTTTAGCATTCCCTTTATTTATTTTTTGAGCAGTGTATATTTATGGGCATATTAATTATATATAGATGATGCACATATTATACATACAATTTTAATTAATAAAAAGTTACAAAAACTATTACATACAAGCATTTAAGCTATTAATATTGGAAATTTGATGACAATTTTTTTTAGCAGGAAGAGCACAAATATGCAGAAAAATGACATTCAGTGCAATATCGCCCTCTACTGGTGAATCTAGCACTTTACCCCTGTAACGAACACAAGACCAAATCAGTTGATGAACCAAAATTGTGATATGTACGTCTTTTTTATATACAGAGCAACAGTAAGATTTTAATTTTAAGTTTATCAAGGCTGCATATGATAAAAAAAAATGCAGAAAATATGTAATATTGTGAAATATTGAGACAATTTTCTATCTAATTTATTCTTGTAACGATGCAAAGCTGAATTTTTAGCATTACTCCTCTAGTCTTCAGTGTCACAAGATCCTTCTGTAATCATTCTAATATACTGATTTATCATCAGTGCTGTAAATGGTTTAGGATTCTTGAACGTAACTTTTTTTTTAAAATGGAAATCCTTTCTAACAATATATACAACCATTCAATAGTTTGGGGTCAGCTAATCATTTGAAAATTAAAAATTTACTCAGCTAGGATGTGTTAAATGTGATGGTAAAGATTTATATTGTTACAAAATATTAAGATTTTTAATAAATGGAGCTCTTCCACACTTTTTCAAAATATTGCAGTTTCCAAATAAATATTTGCAATTACAACATTGACAATTCTAATAATAAATCAGCATATTAGAATGATTCCTGAAGGATCACGTGACACTTCAGACTGGAGTACTGATTGAGGGAATTTCAGCTTTGCCAAGTTACACTTAAATACATTAACATTAAACCACTTATTTTAAAAACAGTAAAAATATCCCACATTACTTTATGTATTTCATATAAATGCAGCCTTGATTTAAATTATTATTTTTTTTTTTTTACAAATCTTCTCCCAAACTTTTAACTTGTCTCTCCGTATCTATTTCTCATATAGGAAGGTTAAATTTGAAGTGGATCAAAACCTTTCAAAGTCATCCTGAAAACAAAACATCATTATTTTAAAAGTAGTGTTTAGAAGTTGACTACAGTTTATATGGATTTGTGTAGGTGTATATATATTTTTTTTAAATAACATGTTTGTTTTGCATATTCATGCCATGCATATTCAGGTTGACTTCTCCGTGCACATTCTTTGTCTCAACATTTGATCGAAGGAGAAAAGATCTACTAATTGAAGTAAAAGCTATTTAACCACCAAGCCAAACAGCAGAGACTTGTCAGGGCATGCTCAAAAAATCTTGATAGGGGTTCAAACACTTTAAAGGGTCTGTTTTAACCAACCACAACAAGATTTGAAATACATCACTGCTCTTTACACCAACTAGTAAATAAATCAGATTATGCCATTTTTCCTTCTCTTTACTGACAGTAATCAAATCACAAGCTCATATCATCTTTAAGCCATTAAACCCAAGTCAAAATCACAAAAGGAACAGAGTCAATTTGTAGTACGAATGTTGGACTTTATTTACATTTACTCCCGAGCCATAAGTTTCTGCTTCTTCAGTTTCTTCTGAGAAACCTGCGAAGAAAAAAAAAACTGGTTAAGCAGCATTCACCAACAGCAGTTACTAAGACTTCCAGTCCTCACATTTACTGCACAACGGCTGCTCAGAATATGATTGCTCCCATTAATCCAATGGTGTCCTAAGTGGTCATGACAGCCAAGCGTCCATTTATTTTAAGTCAGAAGAACATACCTTTTTCTTCTGAGAAACCTCCTCCTCTGGTTTGGGAACGATCTGCTCCTTCTCAGTGAGGATCATTTCGATGTGGCACGGGGAGCTCATGTAGGGGTTGATGCGTCCGTGGGCACGGTAAGTACGTCTGCGCATCTTTGGGGCCTTGTTCACCTGGATGTGCTCAATCACCAGAGAGTCCACATCCAAACCCTACAAAGATCAAGCAGTGAGTTGAAGCCCATGGCAGTGCGAGCAGCATCCAGGCAAGCTAAATGTCCAATCACATGCAAATTCTAAAGGTTTATTCAGTGTAATGGTTCATACAATCTTACCTTGAGCTCAGCATTGCTTTCTGCGTTCTTCAGCATGTGGAGCAGGAACTCAGCGCTTTTCTTAGGCCAACGTCCCTGGGTCCAATCATGCTGCTTGGCCTAAAAAAAAAAAGGGGGAAAGTTACAAGTTTAGGGCCAGTAAGAGTGAAGTAACAGGAATAACCTACAATTATATTCTATAAATTCAAATAGAACAGTTATTTTAAATGGGAGCAATCTCAATATTGCTGTAATACTGTACTTCCAAATCAAACAAACACTTGGTAATGAGACTTAACCAAACCCGAACGCTAAGGTCAAAGTTGCTCAGACTAATAGATATTTTCATGGTCAATTCCAAAGGTGTCCTAAGATGGTCATCACAGCAACATGGAGGGGACGGGTTTGAAGAAGCAAGCTTTAAAACAGGACAAGCCTCACCTGAGCACAGCGGCCAACACCACCATTGTAACGACGGAAAGGAACACACTGTTGCTTCACGATAACATCCTTCAGGTACTTGTTAGCCTTGCGGATGTGCATGCCTTTGATGGCCTGAGCGGTCTCACGGGTGTTCTGAGGACCACATTAACACAACACTTAACAGGTAACCAAGTCAAACCAACTTACATCACATTACAAACTAGAAACATTATTTGTCATCATAGCAGACACACTGTACATTTGTAAGCTATCTACTTAAACGATCTACAGTGCAAACATAAAGTAAAAAAATGCATGCATTTCTTTCGCAAGTTCTACTGTTAAATAAGTTTTATTTTTCCAATAATTTAACGGTCCGGAGTCAATTATTCCGCTTATACTACGGTTGCCACACCAAGACATCGATCAGATAATATATTTCGAGGGATTCCTCCGGTTTTTCTACTTATATCGCTATTGTGAGTAGGATTATTTCTTCCGCATCTCATCCAATGACTCTTTTGCTCGT
>JAUCMT010000193.1:0-15797 GCA_032357475.1 Enteromius thamalakanensis
AGCGTCTTCTTCACTTGATGTAATCCACGTTGAGATTGTACTGTTTGGGGGCGGGGCAAACTGTTCGCGACGTAGAATGTGGGCGGACATTATGCAAAATATGTTACCCAGTGACGTTTTTGATAGACAATAACTTTATTAATCGTGCACTGTCAGCGTCACAACTTTGCAGATAGTTTATATTCACAAACAGCTACATGACACTGCATGAACAATATTTTTTGAAAAAGCATAATAGGGGCACTTTAACAATACTGAATCTAATTGAACAAATGTTCAAACTGACGCTGTGACGTGGTAGGTGTTGCTTTTTTTAAACACAGTTTTAATTCCAAACACCTAGACTTTCATGTCTTTGAGCCTATAAATTCAAAGAATAATTAGATTATTACAAATAACAAGATTTTTCAATTAAAAAATAAATAAAAATTAATTTGGAGTAATCTACCACTGCCTGCAAGGCCCACTGGTCGAGAATCGCTGCTTTACGTTACCCTTGGGAGATATTATCAGGAGACACGGTGTTAGCTTTCACTGTTATGCTGATGATACTCAGCTCTATATTTCATTGCAGCCAGGTGAAACACACCAAATGAAGAAACAGAATGCATAGTCGACATAAAAAAATTGGATGTCAAGTAACTTCTTACTGTTAAATTCTGACAAAACAGAGGTATTAATTATTGAACCTAAAAACCCAACACGTAATAATTTAGAAGACTGTCTAACACTTGATGGCTGCTCTGTTAGTTCTTCATCAGTTAGGAACCTAGGTGTGCTGTTTGATAGCAATCTTTCATTTGAAAGCCATGTTTATAGCATCTGTAAAACTGCATTTTTCCATCTTAAGAACATATCTAAATTGCGTCCTATGCTCTCAAGCTCAAATGCAGAAATGTTAATTCATGCGTTTTATTATATTATTGTAATGCTTTATTGGGTGGTGTACGCTTTATAAACAGGCTACAGCTGGTTCAAAATGAAAAATAATCTGAAAGTTATTTCACATTTTGTTCATAAAATCTCTCCCCATATGTTCAATATTTTATGTTTAATATTATCAATTGAATTCAATTATGATTTACACAATATTTGTTGCCTGACAGGAGTAATCAGTGGTGAATCATTAAATCAAAAGGACCGACTGGAATTGCTGAGACAAGCACAAATCTCAGATAGTTTTCTGGGTTACACGATTCTGATCAAGAGAGAAAAATGTCTCAAGATTTTCTTTTATTTCTCTTGCATGTGGCCTGTCCTCTGCTGAAAATGACAACATGTTCAAGATAAATTTACTCTGAAAAAAAAAAAGAAAAACAGAAATGATCCTCTGTCCAGTCAATATTTAGTTAAGGTTAAGGTTAAGGTTAAGTTTCTTACTTCAGCTGAATATTTGTCACAGAATCCTTCTGGAAATGTTTGCTTTCTCAGATTCTGCCACAGCTGCAATGCCAGTGAAAGAATTAAATTAACAATTTTTGGTGAAGACAGTGAATAAAGTTACAGTACCATGAAATTCTACACACCTGTGCCCTCTCCATACCAGTAGATATTTTCCAGAGCATCTCAAACCATACGAGTCCAAGAGGGAAAATGTCAGTTTTTTCATCATAACTCTCCTTATTTTCCTAAAGAAACAATGGTATTAATTTTATTAGTATTTATTCAAGTACACTATTTTTTATGAATATGCATATGCACTCAATTCATGTGACACCATTTGTGAGCATAAAGGGCTCCAAGTGAAATTCTATTCTTTTATAAATATTTATAATGAGTATGTTTGGTTTGTGTGTTCCCCTGGAACTGGCTGTGGCTGTGTAAGTGGCACAGGTACTGGTGTTGTAATACTGTATTTGTGAACAAAATTAAAATCAATAAAAATGTAAAATCAGTCAAACGTGTTACCTGTTCAGGACTCATATATGGTGGTATTCCTTTTCTCTTGGATCTTTCTATAGGGTCACCATTTTGATCGGTCTGAGCCACCACCAGCCCAAAGTCTCCGATCTTCACTTCCACATCAGTGCTGAACAGTATGTTATCAGGCTAAACGGAGAGTACGGATGGCTAAAATGCTTCTTTGAACGCTTCTATAATGCACTAACTGAATTGAAATACCTTTAAATCTCTGTGGATGAGATTCTTTGCATGGATAAATTCCACTCCAGTGATAATTTCATAAAATATTTGATTAATGTCCACCGTGCAGCTCTCTTTTTTCAGATGGTTTCTCTCCTTTATCCAGTTGGTCAGTGTTCCTCCCTCACAGAACTCTATCTGAATAAATAAATATGCTCTGCTGCTGAAATAAGAGGGAGAGAAAAAACAGGCACGACACGTGGATGAGTATTTGCTATTGTGAGGTATTACGATAGCTTTGATTTTTCTCCATCCTTAAAATGAAACAGGATGTACTTGCTGCTGTGCCTCTTCGAATGTGAAATGACTAACAGCATTTACTTTGCCTTCATCATTTCAAATAACCTATACGTAATGAAAAACATATGGCAAAAATTTAAAATAAAATCACTTAAAACAAATCTTTCCTGAAAATGTGAAAGTCAGGCGCTGTGAACTTACTCTGAATGTGAGGCCAGTTTCCGGTCTTGTACACATGATTCACTGCTTAACAAGAAAAGGAAGGTGCTAATCACTAACAAGTGATCATTATGCAGCACACAGGAACACCAAATGCAAAAAGGTCATTATAATAAGTGTTTTTAATTAAATAAACACAACACAAACCTCTCTTGGCTAAATTCATCCCTGTCCTCTTCACTCGGAGTCCACACGTTGCTTACTGTACCCTTCTCCAGCTGTTTCTGGATCATTTGCTTTGGCTGTCCCAGTTTATCAGCGATGTGCTTGGCTTTTAACCCTCCTGGTCTCAGCAGATCCACCACTACTTTCTCCTCGCTTGTGTCTCTGGTCCTCGGAGACTTTTGCTCTGGTTTGATCTCTTTCTTATTCTCTATAAGGTCCCAGATAGGACGTAGGTCGTCAGATTTGAACACCTGGTTTGTTTTCTCTAGGTCGTACAAATGTTTGTTCGCGGTGTGTTTATCTGTTCCGATTTCTTTAGCAATTGTCAAAGCGGTGCTCTTGCCGTTTCGCCTCAAGAAGTCACAGATCTTTTTCTTCTCAGCGTCGGCAGACATTTTGGTTCGGTTCGAAATGTTTTTAATTCAGTTCAGAGGCTGTCAGGCTGTTCTTCTACTTCTGTGCTCGGTCTAGAGACCAAAGGTTTAACAGTTCCGCGTCGGCATTTAAACCAGCCTTCTTCAGCTTTCTGTTTCGATTCATTCTCGTTTTCCTCAGCGCTTCCAGAAATAGCAACACACCCAGCTTTAGGTTTCGATTCGTCATCACCGTAAACTTTCTATTAGGTTACTATGCAACATAAACACGTTATACTACAGGAGAATAGAATAATACAAAACCATTTCTAATGGTAGGGGGAGATATAAACCATTTCTTAAGAAAACATTAAATAATGCATAAGCTTGTACAGCTTTTTGTTTCTTTGAGGGCAATATGCTCCACTTCATTTTAAATTGCTATAAAACATGGATATTTCTCTGAGAATTTACATTTATGGATATGAAATTTAGCCATTAAAAAATACATAAATAAAAAATATGTGTGTCAGTTCACGAGGTTTAAATCGTTCGTGTATTTACCACATGACGTCACAGATTTCGACGACATCGAGGGGGCATTTCTTACTTTTTATTGTTTTTATTGTACTTTTTATTTCTTACTTTTTTATTTTTATAAGTTGCAGATAAACAATTGCTTAATCGTTTTCAATGTAAAGCTTAGAGTAATGAAAGAGAAGGTAGCCAGATAACAACCAGTAAAATATTAACACATTACTACACTGTAAAAAAGTTGTAGGCCTGAATAAAACTTTTTTTTATAAAAAAAAGTCTACCATTTCAGACTGTAAAAAATCTGTGAAATTTACGGTAAAAAAATCGGCAGGAGTGGTTGCCAGAATAAAAATTATTTGTTAAATTTACAGTTAAATACCGTAATTTCTTTTAATAAATAATATAATGTAATGACACCGGCCCTCCAGGACCGAACTTCGTGACCCCTGCTCTAGAGTCTGGATAATTCTACAGACATCTTATTCACAATTACAGCGGAGCAATTTAAGTAATTAAGTATGCTTACACAGATTATTTTAATAACATCAACATACGGTCCATCAATCAAATCAAATGTGAACAAATAAGAAATCCTTCACAGACAGTAAATAAAGGAACACATGGATACAGAAGCACCACTTTATCTGTAGACAAGGTTAAAAGCTCATGATTTATTGTTACAGAATGCAGGTTACAATAAAGACTGGATTCAAAGGAAATTCATCAATTGAATCAACAATGTGTCAGCCATTGATTCTTGACATCATAATTCATGCAAACACACAGACAGAATTATAGTAATACAGCAGCATGATCAGAGAGAGGTGTTAGACAACACATAAAGACACTTTATACCTTTTCGCTCTTATTTTTCTTTAAATTCTACAGAACATAGCAGACATTCTGCTACATATTTTCCACAGAAAACAGTATTAATGATGATTCAATGACATTTGTTCATTGTTCTTTTTTTTGTTTACACCAACTTCCCCTTTCGTAGAATTGCACACCTGCCATGTGAAGCTATCTGTTAAATGCCTCACCTTAAATGTTACACAACCGCTATTATTATAAAGGCATGTAAGAGATGAGATGTTGTTAAATTGTCCTGTTGTCTTTATCAGCGGTCAGGATGTCAGTATATCGGTCCAGCTCTCCTATCAGCTCTGAGGCGTCTGGTCTCTCTTTAGGATTGAGCCTCAACATCCGGTCTATGAGCTTGTGCTGTATCAACAGCCGGGAAAAGAAGAGGTCAGTGATAGCGGTCAACTAGTTCTTGGTATCAACATCAAAATCTTCACTAATGAAATTACACTCACCTCAAAGTAAAATTCCTCGGTGAACTGTGGCGGAAAAACCCTTTTTCTTACATCATCAAAAATCTAAAAATCAGTCAAAAAGTTAAAAACAAAATACTTCAATATTTATACACTGCAAAAAAATAATGTGAAATATTCAGTATTTTTGTCTTGTGCAGATATTTGAACATTCTAAAATATAAATACATTTACATAATTCTTTGTTATGAAAGATTTATACAAATATTGTTTTAGCTAAATAATTGTTTTCCCTTTGAATTATGTTTTTTCCCCTCACCCAACTGTCATATGTTCCTGTTTTGAGCTAATATTTGCTTAATTCTAATCTCATATGGGTGCTCGACCAAAAAAATACACAGCTTTTAAATGTGAAGTCGGCAACACTATAGCTCCAAAATTATGTTTATCATTATATTTAATTGGGAAAGAAAATAAAAGTTAATATGTTAGATATTAAGAATATTTAGATGTTTGTACTGGAAGAAAACAACAAAAATACTAAGAAAATCATTCTTTGTAGTCTAGCATATTAGACAGAATGAAAACATAGATCGTCGTATTATTAAAAATATGAATCATACCTTTATCTTTTCATGTACCGTGAAGAGATTCCAGATAAGTTCGAAATAAATGAGACCCAGAGCGTATATATCCACCTTTCTGTTATACTCTGTAGTAAACTGAATGTTCAGGCAATTATTATACGTCAGTATTATACACCGAGTAAACACAACTTTACATTACAATCTCAGACTACCTCCAGTCAGATAGATTCTAATTTACTTTATTAGTGTATATTCACAATCTTACTGTGCATGTTTTAGTATTGTGCATGAACATTACAGTTAGGTGAACTTCTCTGTCTCTTTTCTCACCTGCTCTGGGCTCATGTAAATAGGGGTTCCTGTCTCTTTGGTCCTTTCCAGCAGTTGCTCATCATTTTCACTTTCTGCAGCGGTCACGAGGCCAAAGTCTCCAACCTTTACAGTTCCATCACTGCTGAACATGATGTTCAAAGGCTGCGACAGAGACACAGAAAAGACTCTTGTTCAGGATTCAGAAGTCAGGAATTCCCTTCAATTCAGGGTTATTGTCATTAACTAAAAATTAAATAAAAAACATTTTGGTACTTGAAAAAAAGTTAGATGAAATAAAAATTATATCAGTGATATTTCAGTATAATGTACTTAATGCACGATTTTCAATAAAAATATTTTATCTATATATAAAATAGAAAAAATAAAATATAAAAATATGCAGCATTTAATGCCATGACTTGATTTTTCTTTTCTTTTTTTTTCTGCTTCGATTTAAGACTTTTATGTGATATGTAATAATAAACCTAGACTAAAAACAACATTTAATTACACTGAAATGACAGAAAGAGAAATTAAGTAAATCAATACAGTCGAGAAGTGAGAGATTCTATATACTGCATATAATTCCCATTTCATATGCAAAAGTTTGCCAATCATAACAGTAAACTTGCCTTCCAACAGAGCGTTCAAATCAACAGAGTAGATTTATGATTTATCTCTATATTATAACCATATAAAAAAAAAAAAAAAAAACATAAGCTTGTAAATGCACCTTCAGGTCTCTGTGGACCTTGTCCTTTTTGTGGATGTACTCCACAGCCTTCAGCACCTGTCTGTTGATGCGTGCTGCCTCCATCCTCCTCTCTGGGTCATGAACATTGGAAGAGTTTCTTTTATTGATCCAGGCACGAAGCGTGTCTCCCTCACAAAACTCCATCTGAATGTAGAGGAACTTTGTTCCCGGGTCACTGCCAGAACTACAGCCGACAGACAGAGAGCAGTACATGTTTTAGCTAGTTTAATATAGAGACTGCAGTCTGTTTTAGAAAGAGACTTACTCTGAGTGACTGTAGCTCTCTGAAGAACCGGGTCTGTATGCTGTATCCTCGACCCAGCATGAATAGTAGCGGACGATGTTGGCATGATCAAACTTAGCCAACGCAGCGACTTCACGAAGAGCTTTTCTAGAAAAGTACAGTACGTATGACAGTGTATTGCTGTATATTGTTAGGTCATTGTTTGGACATCAGACACTTCATATTGGTATCTAAAATTTCAGGTATTATGATAATGTAGCCTATACCGGACACATGACTTACTTTGTACTCTTCACTATCTTCACAGCATAACGTGTGTTCTCAAGTATTCGCCTTGCCTTGAAAACACGGCCGAAGCCACCTTTGCCGACTGCTTTTATTGAGTCAAAGTCTTCTAAAAACCTACAAAGATAAACATGACAGCATCAAAACAACGGACTTCTAAAGGAAAAACGATTTTAAAAGCTATACTGAGGTTATGATTTACCTTGACTTCATAACTTGGTTTGACATTTGACCTCTAGATAGCTTTTCTGGGTTTTGTAAGTTCATGTTAGGACCAACCTAAGCAAAGCATTAAAGGATTGTCAGTTGCCTTTGGAGAGTAGTGTAAGCGGTTTTATTAAACAAATTTTTTATATAACTTTGAATTTCTTTTCATGGACACCAACCACTACCAGGTAAGAAAACAAATGCTATTACTAATAATTACATAAAAAGTAATAATTATGATATAAATGTTAATATTATGAAAATATATTTAATTTAAATGTCATAATTATGTCTTTTTTGTCTCATAAGATTATAATATTAGATGTTTGCATATTTATATGTTTAGAATTTAATATAATAATTATGGCTTTTTAGCTCAATATCATAATTTTGATTTACCAAAGCATGATTGTTTTCTAGCATTTATTTATTAATTTTGCAATCATTACTTCATGGAGGATACTCATTATAAAGAATATACATTTCCTAAACTCCACATATGTATATTTTCGGTATAATTTTGTTTTATTTTCTTTATAGTTCAGCTGTTTCATACTCATTTCCTTCCCTGTTACTGGTAAATGTTGGAGTACCTCTCTACTCCCAGCCAGGCCATTTGGTGACAGGTTAAAATTTGGTGCTAATCTAAAAGAAAAAAAAAAAACGTTGTCATTAATGATTTAAAAAAAAAAAAGATAGTAAATGAAATACTTATCACCTGTAAAAGCTTACTTTATTTTCCGCTTCACATTCTGTGGACTTACACTCTGCAACACAGATTGTTTAAATATAAAGTAGTTTGGATATATGTAATGTTTTATGTAATGGCCAGTGAAATGCTAGCAACACTTACAGGACTGATGGCCATAGGAGAACTTGCAGCAGATGAGTTTCTGAAGACGATAGAAGAACTTGAGCTGGGACTTTCAGATGAGCTTTGAGGTGAGTGTTGTGCATCCTCAGTTTTACTATGAAAACATACACAATAAACTACTATGCATGTTATATGCATGATATAATGATGAACGACAGAAACATACTTGGTCTCTTGAGTTTGTGAGGAGCTGTCATCTTCAGAACTCTGTTGATTCATAACGCACATTAATAAACATGACATCATTAACATCTAGACTTATAAACATATCTGTATTTCTGAAGCGTCCTGCCTGTGTGGTCCATCCAGATTGCTCGTTAATTTCAACCCAAGCGCGCTGAGCAGCGTGTTGCTGCGCCTCTTTTGCGCTCTTTCCTAGTCCTTCAGGATATTCCTTCTTGTTTATGACAGCTTTATATACAAACCTGAAAAACTAAATGTTAGTTTTTGTTTTCCACCCAAACAAACCCGCAGAGTTATGAGCGGTTCAAGACTTACTCAGGATTGTGAGGAGGGCCTCTCCTCTCCACTAGCTTGAAATCAAGCACACATTTCTGTGTCTGGCAGTAGTGATTGAGTCGTGCTATGTAGTTGCTGTCAGGAATGGTGCTTCGAGGTTCTTCAGCAAAACTCAGACTGACACGGTCCAGGCTATCGCTTCAATACAAGACAAGAAGTCAAAATTAACAGCTCAATATATATAGAGTGTAGTAATTAAATGAATACAATTAAAATGAGCTGTTCCATCCCAGATCAGGATTAGTTTGTTTCTTAATCAGATGTGTAGAAATTTTTCATTGCACCATTTGGATGCTCTGCAGTGAATGGGTGCCGTCAGATTAAGAAACCATACAGCTGATAAAAACATCATAATAACACTTCTCCAGTGTAAAACGTGTTCTGGTCTAAATCTGCACTGATCAAGGACTGTTTACAAGCCAAAGCAGCTGTAAACAAATATGTAGCTGGATTTTGATGTGATTTTGGAGGGAGAGCTATTATTATCATGGACTCGTGAATGGTTTGAAGTTAAAAATCATCTTGATGCTGGATTAGTTTGATCTTTGGTCTTCTCCAGATGTGGACTGGAGTGCTGTGGATTATTGTGATGTTTTTAATCATACTCTCATTCTGACGGCACCCATTCACTGCAGAGGATACTTTGATGAGCAGGTGATGCAATGCTACATTTCTCCAAATCTGATGACGAAACTAACTCATCTACATCACAGAATTAAATATAATTCAAGTACTGTCAGTCATAAAGTTGTTGATCCTTTACCTAAGAGACGCAGCCTCTGACCTCTGTGTTGCATTGCTGCTGACATCGAAGACCTTAAACGCCATAAAATAAAAATAAGTCAAATAAACAAACCAAAAAAATGACAGCTTTAGGCAGTTCAAGTACCTCTGCTTCTTTAGTTTTGAGTAGCTCTTCATAAACACATTTTGCTGCTGCTTCTTTAGCATCCCTCCTATGTTTTCCACAAGCCTCAGGAAACTCTCTATCACCACAAACGTACTTACAAACATAAGTACTCAATCTGCAACAGAGACGAGAGAAAATTAAGCATCATTTCTTGCTTGGGGCTGGATTTTATTTGCACATTTCAATTTAAAAGTTACTGTACTTTTTTCGACATTGCACATGTTTAAATACTTACTGAGTAGGGTTTCCTGGATCCAACTTAGTGGACTCGCGAGCCTTGAATGATAGTTTGTTTTTCTGTGAATGTTCATTAAGCCAGCTAATATAATTCCTCTGAGGTACAGTCATACTGACAGGAGTGTTTTGAACAGGTGATGCTGTCTGCAGTTAAAGACATGCACAATCATTTTAAAACAACTGATCTAGATTGTAGAACACAATTACTATAACAAGATGATTATAAAATCTGGTCACACTTCAAATAAAGGTCTCATTGGTAATGCCTTAATAGCGTGCAATACTTTCATCTTCGTTAACATTTGCCGATAAATATGATAAAAAAACACAAATTATTAGTGCAAAACTATTAAATAATATTAACAGATACAACATTTGATTTAATAATGCATTACATATTTAGAATAATCAGTACTTTAGCTGTATTTTTTTATCATTATAATAAAATTCAAAGATAGTGTACAACATAATATTTTATATAAAGCACACATACAAATATAACAAATATAGTTTTCCAAAATATTCTTTATTTTAAGTATTTTTATTAACATTTAATATTTTAATTACAATATTCAATACCTTATGAATGCATTCCAATATAACGTGTGTTTTTAAACAATATTATTATACATAATATTAAATAATGTAATATGCATTTTGGAATTATATTTTTGTATAACATTCAGTATAATATGTAAATTGTATTTATGGGTGATTCAATAACTGCGGGTACATATGGTGTCCCACAAAAACATTTTTTTTTTCCCCAAATGGTTATATTTTTGTTATTTTGATTCATTCATTGTTGTTCTTGATAAATTACAAGATGTAGCAGTCTATAACAATATAATAATTTATTTTAAAAGTGTCTTAAATAGCTAAAAATCATGATTTCTTCTTGTCCGCATCAGTCAGTGTATTTTTTGTGATCATGTATTAATCTTCAATCAAAATATTTTATAGTACTTTTCTTTTGGCAACAGTTTATTTATTTTATTGATTAAAGCCCACAATAGTTACTTACTTAATTCTACAACATTCAATTATTTCAAATACATTTTTTTCTTAGAAAAAACTGTGTCCCCAAATCTCGTGTCAACTCTGTTATCATACCATATTTATTCTTTGAATTTGTGGAATTATCTCTCAGAAGTGTGAAAGTTACAGGAAATGATGTCCCTTTCACTCATTGACAAGATCTGAAACACCGAAAAGTATCTGTGCTTTCTCTGAGAAAATATTTGAATCTAAAAACTTCTTACTTTTTAAAAAGTCACCTCTGTTATCACAATATCAAAAGGAATAACATTGGGTTACTTAAAGCTTTTTTAATCATTAGTGTCATGTGTTCTTACCATTTATGCCAGCAAGTGGAGTTTTAGGGAAAAAAAATAAAAATGTCAACTCTGTTACACTATTGCCTCCACTGTAAGTCCACGCAGGTAACAGAGTTGACACCAAACGTACCCGCAATTATAGAATGAGTAAATTTACAGGCACACTAGTGAACATGTTAACTAAATAATTCAAATGAATAATATTTGTACTTACAGGTTCAGCATTTTGAGAGTTTTTTATGCCATTAAGGGCGTTCTTAGCAGCATTTAGCTTTGCATCTTTCTTGGATTTCCCAGTGCCCACAGGATACCGCTGTCCATTAACAATAGCCCTCATAGTGAACCTGATAACACAGCTCATTTTTATTTTTCTATATTTATTTACTTTGTATCACAACAGCACAGTTCTCTACAGCACATAAAATGAATGACAGCTCCATACGTTTGGTTGTGACTCGGTCCTTCTGCGGATCCCTCCTCATAATCCACAGTGCACTTATTTATCTGCTGGTACTGGTTCAGCTGAGAAACATAATTCCCTAGCAGAGACTCCATTGCACAGATTAAAAAAAACTAAAAATAAAAGAGCGTTTACGTAAATCAGCACGTGAGCGCCACGCAGAACGTCATATCCCTGGAGACGACCTTTAAAAGACAAATTACCGTGGTTTTAAGTCAACTTAACACGGTACTAACTGTGCCAGCTCACCACTGACACGAACTCACTTTCATTTATTCGAATCTTCTAGATCGATTAAGTTTCGATTTCCTGAATTCAACGTCATCGCCAAACACTGCGCCGACCAATCAATGTCCAAGCGTGTTCCTACAGTAGGCCACACCCACTTTTTTTCCTCAGGTGACAAAAACAATTACATAAAAGTATTTTCAGCTACTTATATTCAGAAATAAATTGCCAGGTATAATAAAAAAAAAAAACCTGTGTTTTGTTTGTTAGTTTTTATGTACAAAACCCCTTTTGAATCTGTGATTGTTTTAAGCTAACTGGAGAAATAAAAACAAACAAAACAATCATAATATTTCCACACAGTCCATAATAAAAGCTCGCTGAGATTTAGTTAAACAGAACAAATGAAGTGATGCATGAGTGTCAACAGTGATATAAAACAATAATACACAAATTATAATCAAAATATCAATGCCTTGTTTAATGAATGACTAAGATAACATAAATATTAAACACAACTATGCAAAAAAAACATCAAAAGGAAGTGTTCCAGGTGATTCCAGGTGTGTTTAGTCGTCATGATCTGCTGCCGTGTCACCAGGACAGTTTGAGCTCAAATCCTCCTCATCTGTGGGTCAAGAACAGTTCGGTTTATTAATTATTTATGTATATGCTCAAACCTCCGTTATATGTTAACACTTCTTACCATTAAATGCCGTCCCACACCATATGCAGTAAAAATGGACTTCTCGCAGATACGAGGTGAGAAACTGCAGCTTGTCTAAAGGCTGTGAAGAAAAGACCACAGAATAATGGTGCTTCTAATAATAATGCATAACAGTAACATCCTTTTGATAGACAGAGGCACAGATAATCATCAGTACTATTACACAGAATAATAATATGAGCTAAATTATTATCTAATCAATGCTGAATTTTCAGCATCATCAGATCCTGCAGAAATCATACTTGTATGGCGCTTTGCTGCTCAAGAAACATTTCTAATTATTATTATAAATATTTAAGGATTCTTTGAATAGTAAGATCCAAAGATCAGCTGTCGTAACATACATTTTTGTTCCCTTCCAAAGCAACGAAAGAGTCATGAACTCACGGTTAGTTCATCCTCCTCATCACTCTCCTCTGGTTTGGTTTCCTCCTCCTCCTCTTCCTCCGCCTCTTCATCTTTCTCAACTTCAGGCCAGTACCAGCTGTCTCTAGGAACAGTGATGCCCTAAAGCAGAATCACGACAAACGCATTCAACTTCAGGTTTGACCCTCAAAATAAAGATATAAAGAGAAAGCAAACGTCCTGCTGACCTTCTGGCTGTCGAGCTGCTCACAGGCCCGCTGGCTCTTCCTCAGGTCGCCCTGTATTTGACGCTCTTCTCTTTCGGTTCTCTTACGCACTCTGTAATAAACACGTTACTCAACCACATCCAGACACTCAGGCATTTATAACCTAAATACAGTCTGATATAGAGAAAAAACGATATTTATGTGGACAAAAAGTGATGAAAATGTAAATCAATGAGATCTTTATAACATGACATAAGTATAATTCATAGCTCTATATCTATGGCCTTAATTTGGATGTGACCTGCAGGTTCTTACCTGAAGTCCTCTAATGATTTCTTCTCCACTTGTTGTGTCATTTGCACTTTTCTCCTGTAATTCTGAAGCTCTTGGTCAGCTTTCCTCTTCTTGAGTTCTTCCATTCCAATGCCGCCTCTGTCTGAGAACAGCACAAACACACAAACCTCAGTACCTGAGAACTACACCTGCTGCCAATAATCAGAAAACATGTATTAATGTATTCTGGTGCACAGGAGTGGAATAACTTGGACATTGAGGTAATGAGCACTCACAAGGGTTTTAGTAAAAGACTAAATAACTGCACTGTGGTGAAGACTGTCTCTGAGGTGTGAGTTTGAGTGTGAAAACGTCATTTTTTTACATTGTCATTAGTATGAAATCTATGCCAGAAATGCCACAGGAATTGTTTGCGTTTAATATCAAGGACTTTTATTGTGTTATGCTTAACAAAGAAGTGTAATGCAGATGTATCGTGACTTGTATGTCTAATAAAACGTAATAAATCTCAAAAGAACCTGTTTTGATGTTCAGAGGAACCGGCTCGACCCGTCCAGCACCTGCAGTATGAGAACATTTCTTAATACACACAACACCATATTATGTTTTGGGGGATATTTGTGAACACATAAGTAGCACAAGTATATTTGTAGCAATAGCAAAAATTACAGTGCATGAGTAAACGTTATCCATTTCACTTTCATGTTAAAAATATCTATGATATTAAGTAAAGATCATGTTTTATGAATATATTTTGTACTTTTCCTTCTGTAAATATATAAAAATGTGATTTTCTCAATATTTAGATTTTATTTTATTTTCTAATATTTCTAACAACATCTCAGCCAAATATCGTTCAATCCTAACAAACCAGAAATCAAAGGAAAGCTCATTTATTCAGCTTGTATGCATGAATCACAATTTTATGCCTGGTTTTGTTGTTCAGGTTCACTTTTGTAGCATTTTAAAAGTCCATTTAAAAGTCTGAATCACTGACCCTCTTTTCCCAGGCCCTGTCCTGCTTTATATCCCATCTTCTGCAGTAACGCAAAGCCTTTATTTTGGCTGCTTAAGGAGCTCTGAAGAGCGGTCTCCCGACTCTCTCGTTCCTGCTCTTTGTAGCTCTTTTGCCGGTTCTGTGCGTTTTTCTCTTTCTGTAGAGCCTCTTTTTTTATGGCTTCCTTCACACGCTTCACCATCGGGACGCCAGGCCGAACATCTGGCCTGATGATGTGTCAAGAGCATCAAAACAATTACACAAAACATTTAAGCAGCTGTTTACGATATAAATGATATAAATGAAATAATGCTGGAATTACAGATGTTGAGAGCCTGAGCTGAAATATCTGCATTGTTTTGTTTATTTTAAGGTTTACAAGCATATTCACTGTCATACATTGTAAAGCATGACTTTTCAAAGTTGTACAAGAAAATACTATTTTTCTATTTTAATTGAGTGTGTTACATTTCTTTATAAACAATCCTGGAATTTAATAGCAATTTCCCACCAGTTTTATAGTAGAATTTTTGATCAATTTCAGTATACAGAGTTCACACTAATTTTATGTCTACACAAATAAATCATACAACACTGTACATGTCAAAAAACGATTTATATTTGGTTTTTTATATTTAAATAATAGTCTGAGGAATGAAATTACATCATGCACTCCTTCAGAAACAGGCAGAATGTTTGTTTGCTGCTAAATATTACACAAATATTACTCTGTGTTTCTCTCTAATCCACAGCGAACACCTCTGACAGTGACATGATGACACAAAAACCACGTGGTTTAAACTCACAGCTGGTTCAGGAAAGCGTCAGACATGTAATCATCTTCTTCGTCAGCCATGTGTGAAAGACTGAAAATAAATGATAGTTTAAATAGAACAGAAATTCCTTGGACCACTTTTGTTGCTCCTTCCAGTAAATGTGTTCGACCGGAAACACCAGAAAGTGTGTTTGGTTCCGATATAGACTGAGACTCCGTGGTGCCACTGGAACACGGCAAAATAATAAATAAACAAATAAATAAATAAAATTAATAAATATTACGTATAAACACACACACACACCTAATATATGCTTGTATGTGAATACAAATAATAACAAAACAAAAAACTAAAGTTTAAATACACTAATAGCTTTAAGCTTTTCTGTACATTTTAAAATATGTCATACATATATACATATACACATACACACATATATATATATATATATATATATACATATACACACATATATATACATATACACATACATATATATACATATACACATACATATATATACATATACACATACATATATATA